>NW_019296041.1:0-12231 GCF_000500325.1 Leptinotarsa decemlineata
TGTAGGTTTTTTCGAGGGTCTATGTTATTTTTTTCCAGCTTCAGATTATTGCAGAGTAATTCCTTCCCTTACCGTTATATGCCATCATATTCAAATATCATACTACGAATCTCACCAGTAGATGAACGGAAGTGGCTTATCAGTGTTTGCGGTGGCGTTATCGCTATTTGAGAGATAACGATTCAAGTGTGCTTATGAGAACAATATTGGGTATACAGGGTGTCGTTTCAAAACACATCAATCAAGGTGTACGCAGCGTTAAAGAAAAAACATGGCTGCCATCGCGGTATACATGTTGCATGAAGCGTTATAGAAAAAAAACATGTCTACCAGCGGTAAAGAAAAAACATGGCTGCCAGCGTTAGATAAAAAAACATGGCTGCTATGGAGGTATACGTGGTGTGCCAGCGGTAAAGAAATAAATATGGCTGCCGTCGCGGTATTCAAGGTGTATGCAGCGTTAAGGAAAAAAATGGCTACCTGCGTTAGAGAAAAAACATGTCTGCCTACGTTAAAGGAAAAAACATGGCTGCCATTGAGGTATACAGGGTATGTGCAGCGTTAATGAAAAAAAACATGGTTGCCAGCGTTGAAGAAAAAAACATGACTGTCAAAAAAACATGGCTGCCTGCGTTGAAAAAAAAACATAGCTGTCATCGCGGTATACATGGTGTATGCAGCGTTAATGAAAAAATCATGGCTGCTATAGAGTTATACAGGGTGTCTTTGCAGCGTTGAAGAAAAGTCGCCATGGAGGTAAACACGGTGTGCACAGCGTTAAAGAAAAAAACATGGGTGTCATTACAGTATACATGTTGTTATATCGGTCGTCCGGCTCATCTGAACATCACTTTTCTCCTTGGTGCGAAAGGCGCTTGTCAAAAAAAAATTCGAACAATTTTTTAGAAAAATGTCCTTCAGTCTAAACATCAGGACGAGTTTGGAAAGCTTGAGCGAAGGCCCAGTAGAATTGAAGAGAAGCTTGAACGCAAAAATGTTTCAAAGTACAAAGAAAATGGCTGCACTAAATTACGATCGCGTTCACGTCGTAAGCCAGTGAGAAGCTCTTCCAACTGATCGCAGCATTCAGTTCCAAAAGTTAAACCAAATAATACATCGAGCACACGGAAACTGATAGGTTTACTAAAATTACTAAACATGTGTTTTTCAGTAACACGAACTAGCCTGAAAGGAAAAAACTTTCAAGTTGCTAAGGAATATAAACTTTATATACGCCATATAGTCGCCATAAACCCAAATAAAATACCCAATAGGGCTCAGCGCAATCCATAAAAATCCTTGGGTCCGAAAACCCCATTTTTTGACTTTATCATTGAAAAACACTGCAAGGTAGATTTGAGAAAGAATATCTGTGATAAGATTTATATCAGGACCGAAAAACTGTTCCTTGGTACAGGAACTTGCGACACTTGACCCAGATATTTCAAAAGTCTTGGGTAATGGAAATGCAGACTTCATCGAGTCAGGAGAAGTTATACAAAAAAAAAAATGGCAGGAAGATGGAACGACAATACCAAAACCTAATCTAGAGACGAAAGCAGCAGTAAACATGTCAATCATACGAGATGAAAGACTTAAGCCTTAAGACTTTGGAGAAAAAGTAATCACAGCAAAGGCAATGAAGTGATCTGGGACAGATTCGAAAATAGAAAAATCTTTTTCTAGGCCAAATTCTAGAAATGATTTGAACATGAAAGCTCCACCCAAATGACAGCCAGAGCAATGTTCAGATGGACTTGAATTCAAAACTTAGAGGGTGAAGCGCTACAAATACCCATAATCGAGCAGAACAACATACAACCAGAGGGCAAGCACATCAAAACTGTGGAAATAATACAAATTAATCAAGTAGGTTTTAGGGCCGGCGGTCTGGAATATAATTTGTTCGATTTCAAATTTAAAAGAAAAAAAAATCAACACGACCAAAGAACCAACCCAATATTTTTGATGAAGAAGAGACACCAAACTTGAGCTTATTCATTCATTGGATATTGTAGCGCTTAGACCCTCAGTCCTCTTTGAAAAAATTCAGTATTAACAACAGGTTTGGTCTTGCCATGAATCTAAAAATGCTCGACTCTTTTATAAAAAAAGTATTTCCAATTAGAAGACTGAAGTATGGTTTGCAAAATGATATCTCGAAGCTTGAATTTTGTGTTTCACGCAGACCAACTGCATTTACAGAAATCTAAAAACCAGTAATATCATAGGTAGAATAAGAACCTCTGGCGTAAAATGAATGTATTAAAAACAAATTTTATACACCAGATTAACATGTTGTCTCTGTCTGATGTACACGTCAGTTTAACTTATCTCCTGATGATGCTTGGTCAATGAAACGCGCATCAAGAGACGGTATTTTGTTCTGATGTAAAGTGTATAGAATGTGAGAGCAAGAAGGTTCATATTTGTTGTCAGTTTGAATGACCTTATCCATTCTGTGGATACCTACAGTGGATGTTTAAAAACATCAATGAAACAATATCTTTGCTAACTTTGGATTCGTAATACATTTCGGCTCGGCTCAAACAATCAACATCCCGCCGCTATCTGGATTTTCAGTTCGCAATCAATGTTAATTTGAAAATATTATGAACATACTTGAAAAAATCTAACATTTCTGTCCTATGAAGCAAATCTCAAATTTTTCTAATGTTTTAGTTGCAGTTTGTCTGGCGGTCAAATAAATGGGTTTATACGATTGAATGACAGCAAGAACTCAACAGAAATTCTGTTGATAATTGCAATAAAAAACTGAATACTTCACACCATATCAAAACAGTAATAATTAATAGATCACACAACGTCCAATAAGTCAATAGAAACTGAAGGAATAAAAGCCATTCTAGAACTTTCACTTATGGTGTACCACATAAGTATCCCAGTGAAAAGCTTTTGTCAGAGACTGTTATTCTTGATCTTTGGAGAGGGGACTGAAATACCTTGAAATGGATACAGTGCCTCCGAGATCAGGAAAGCCATGAAACCGAAGAGCACCACGGTTCAAAAAGCGAAAAAGGATCAAATGGTTGCACGCGCATATCTATGTTTATCCCTAGTGTCACGGACAGAATTGGAAAACTATTGGATAAACACGATATCGAAACAGTTTTCAAACCCAGAGGAAGATACATTGAAGCCTCAGGTCGGCTGAAGACAAATTAGACCCATTATCAGCAGCAGGGATCTATCGCATACCGTGCACTTGTGGAATGGTGTATATCGGAACCACCAAACGATTAATGAGAACAAGACTGAAAGAGCATAAAAGGAACTGCAGACTAGGCCAAGCGGACAAGTCAGCTGTGGCAAAACACGCGCTTAGTGAAGGAGACCACATAATTTTGTTTAAAAACACTGAACTAATTGCCCCCAACCAGGGATACTCTAGCCGACTGGTACGGGAGGCAATACAGATCCACAGACACTCGGAGAATTTCAACAGAAAAGAAGAAGCGGTGAACCTCAATCGAATATGGAACCCCATTTTAAGGAATTCGAGAAAAACGAACAGAATGACAACAGGCAGCAAGATTGTTGATGTTCCAGGTTCAAGTACAAGTACAAGTGCAGGTACAAGTACAAGTACAAATATAGGTACCAATACAACTGATTACCTGACAAGGCATAAATACGCTTTACGAAGCCTAAAAGTTAGTCATTGGACAGCAAGCCATGATGGTTAAACATCTGAAGAAGCTAGCCATTCGCGCCAGCGAAACGTCAGGAAGAAATTCCAAAAATCCACGGCTTTCAAACTCGAAAAACAGTGACACTGAAAACCTCAGCCACGAAAGTCTAAACCATCGCATTTTTGTATTTAGTGATATTCGTCGACAATAACTGCAGATGCATGACTGTGTAAAATCACATAAGTCAAACACGGAACATAAATAGGTTAAAAATGATTGCGTATATACACATTAGTCGAAATGTTATGATTACGGTGGGTATAATAATATAAGTCAGACTTATGTAGTTTCATACTACCTATTCTCAAGTGAAAAATCACATAAGTCTGACTTTAGTAATTTAACGCTTAACGTGTGTTGCGTGAATTTGGTTTTGAAGTTTATTCAGGTGTTTATCAGTGACTGTAAGTGGTACGTAGGTACTTTCTATACCTATTTTTGAAGGTGCAACGATGAGTACTAGACGTAGAAAACTTGTGGAATTAGCTCGCAAACGAAGAGAAGTTTTGAATGATGGTAAGCTTTCTTTAAAATATTTGAAAACATGTGTGTCAGGTATGATTATACATGTTTTGAATGGTTTGATGTTCATTCGAGAGATATTTTGAACGACGATAAACTTTCTTTAAAACAAATGGATTATTGTTACTGGAAGAGATGTTTAGAATGATTCAAAATTTATTACCAGGGATGAGTTTACGCATATTTTCAAATGGTTCATTTTTACTAGGAGAATGACGAAGTAATATTTTTTCAGAAAACGAGTTGAATAAATGGATGACGGAAGGGGACCTCCTTCATCCAAATTCTTCAAAGAAATAACGTTTTTCATGATGCTGAGGGAATTCTGAGTTCAGAAAAGAAAGTCACCTTCAGAAGTGTCAGACGGCAGATGTATCAGTAAGAGTAGCTTATGATTCCGTAGCACAAAACGCTTTTTGTGTCCGTAGTTTGGTTTTTAACTTTAGTTGTATCTAAAGAGGAGGAACTAGGTATACTGTGATAATCTTTAAAGATAACGTCTTACATAATTAAGATAGAACTTAATTAAGGAAAGATCGTTTGATCTATTAATAATTGAAACATCGTGAAGCAGCTTTGTTTCAAAAATGTTTTCTTGCTTTCATTTTTTAATTTCTCTATAGTGAGAAACCACTCTGAATTATTTTTCAGCGGGTTTTAGTTTCAGAGAAATCTCAGTGTAAACGGTGGGATGAAAAAAAGTTTAGGAATTTTGTTTTTTATGAATGTATAATGGAAATAAATTTGAAAATGAGTTTATATAATTTCGCAGAACTCAAAAATGACGTTATATTGACTTTGGTCATGAGGTGAAACACACAAAAAGCACATTAACTTACCAACTGGTACAACAGTGGCTAACAAACTGAAAATACCACTGATGATGAGGGAACCTGCAGCTAACCATCTCCTTCCCCAAACATCCAATACCATGGTTAGGAATGTGTCAGCAGGAAATTCAGTAGCACTGGCAATTGTGAATGTAAGGAATACGTCCAGTCCAAGAGTTTCAACATTTCTAACGTGGCCATCGAATACCAAGGATATTGCCATCCAAAGGATGATCAATACGATTGTTATTCTCCTAAGACGGGGAGTCTTGAATAAATCCAGGACGGTGTAGGTTCTCTCGGAATCTTCTTCTTTTTGAGCTTCAGCGCATGATACCTGAAAACGAAAAATAATAAAGAGGTTTCCATGTGCTTTATCCTGAATAATTTGACAATACATTCGGTGAATAACATGAATATGTGTTAAATACTATTCTACTTGAAAAAGACAGGCCGGCATTGAATTTGGTTAATATTCAGCAATCCTAGAATGAAAACAATTTTGAAATTGATATCATATTTTATACAGTGTTTTTCTTTAATGTCCCCAGTAGAGGGGATACGAGAGTTCTATTACGTATTCCCTTGGGGACGTACTTACGGTAGTGAGTGGGAAAGAGACATGTGCGACGTGATCGACGCATAGAAGGATGGANGGGGGCATTAAAGAAATTACTGTCTGTCTGTTTTAGAACTCTGTTTTAAAATCTGTTTTTCCGTTACGTTCATGAAAATTAAAGAGAACCTGTTTGATGCAACGTCAAAAATATCGACAAAAATGAAAAATCATTTCCCATCTCTTTGCATCTTTCATGGCAAATCAATAATTGAATCCAACAAATTCATCTTTAATAATCCAACCATCAGACAGCGCTGTTTCGACCTGCAATAGGTCTCATAAGACCAGATCATGAATTTTACGTATGTATCTTTTACCTTCGTTTATTTATGAGAGAGGTTTGAATTTTCTGTCGATCCCATAATGAAATCATAGTAAATCATCTAGTGGATCAATTTGTTCAGGCCAGTCTCAACTCCCTACACTGTAGGTTAATGGACTGACGCCTATCAGAAAACAACTACTCCCCTGGCTAATACCACGAAGGGCGTTGGATTATATCCGACAAGTGTCAGTGCAGGATTCTTCACTGAAGTTATTCCTGCTTATGCTGTTGGCGGTACAACTGCCGCAATAGATTTTCAATTATTGGAACACACTTGCAGACCGTCTTCGGGCTGTTTGGCCACTCTACAGTGCAAGGTAGTGTCTATCATCAACGTAAAGTTGATGATTTCCGTTAATCAAAATCGAATTTCTTTAGAGTATCATTTTTCGAAATAGGCAGAAGCTGACAACAAATAGATTTGTCATCACCCCATCTGTCTGTGAAAGAGGTAACCAACCTCATATCCGAAATTTGTCCAATTCCTTTTATAAGGGAAAAAACTTCCCATATAGTCGGATATAATCCATCCTTTACATGATTTGATTTATAGCCAATCATCCACTCACTGACTATATGAGAAGTTTTTTTTCCTCATACGAGTGATTGGGCAAATTTCAGATATGCGGTTGGTTACCTCGTTCACAGACAGATGGGGAGATGACAACTCTGTTGTTTGTTGTCCGCTTCAGCCTAGTTCGAGGAATTATACTCTGAAGGAATTGGATTTTCAATTATTGGAAATCATCAACTTTATGTTGATGATAGACACTATCTTGCACTGACGAGTGACCAAACAGCCCGAAACTGGTCTGCAGGTGTGTTCCAATAATTGAAAATTTATTGCGGCAGTTGCATCGCCAACAACATATGCAGGAATAACTTCAGTGAAGAATCCTGCACTGACACTTGTCGGATAGAATCCAACGCCCTTCGTGGTATTAGTCAGCTGAGTAGTTGTTTTCTGATAGGTATCAGTCCATTAACCTACAGTGTAGGGATCTGAGACTGGTCTTAACGAATTGTTCTTTTAGATTATTTGATTGATAGTCAGTCTTCAAGTATGCCCATTGACTATATGTGAAAAAAATCATAGTCGTTCTTGTCTGGGACACTTGATCTGAAATGTTGCACTCCTGAAGATGGTGCTGTCTGAAATTGGGCCATATAACGATTACAAAATTCTCGAGTTCTTGTATCATTAGAAGTACATACATTTACGAACGAACTAAACAAGAACGAAAAATCTAGTTCTCGAGAAAAAATACAAGAATCATAACTAAATACGGGTTGCGGTTTTGTTTAACTTGAATAAGTTACGGATTTTCATCAAGTCAAGGCCAATTCCATAAGATACGAGTAGATCAGAAGGGCATAGTTGAGAGATGAGTATATTCTAATATGAAATAGGTCAATTCATATATAACTGAATTTCATTTCGTTATCAATTTTAGAGATTTTTGATATAATTACATTTCTTTTATCTAATCCACTGCAGCCTCTTGGGCTTATTGCATTTATCTTCCCATCTTCTCGTGACACCCATTCCATCAGTGTCGTTCCCTGTACTAGTTTGTACAGGTTCCGTGTTGTATGTTCGTCATATTCTACTGGACGTAATTTCGTACGTCCATTTATTTCCTGCCTCCTGTGATTCAGTGCCTCACACTCGCACTGCAGCTGAGGTCTCCGTTGTAAAGCCCCATTTTATTCAGGTGTCCTTTAAGCGGACAATGACCGGTTAGTAACCCTCTAATTATTCTGAGCCGATCCCTACTATATTGAAGTAGTTCTTCGGTTTTTCCTCGGACGGTTCCCAAATGAAGGTTCTACTGTGTTTGTTGCCAGGTACTTTTTTTCAGTACTCTGTGCTCCTTATTGGTCCATGTCCTAATCTGGTTCCGTACCAATGATTTTGGTACCCCCAGAGCTGGTTCAGGACCTATATATGAAGTTGATGATCCGCGTCTAGCGCATTCATCAGATTTATCATTACCTGGGATTCCTGAATGCCCTGGCACCCAGTACAAAGTTAATTTGTTCCTGTTTGCAAGTTCATTCAGTTCTTCATACCCAAAAAATTAATCACTCCTAAAAATATAACCCTTTCTAATTGAAAATGTTGTTATTGAAATGAAATGTTCCCATGTTCTCAAAAAGTTCCGGAAACAAATTATTTTCCACTTACCAAATAAACAACAAATGGTGAGATTATACTAGCTACGTATCCCATAATATGGACAAGGGCTACTCCTTGTGCCCTCACAACTGTGGGTAAAATTTCTGCAACATATTGCAGACCAATATTGTAGGATATATTGATGGCAAATCTTCCCAAGATAGCAGAAGTAGCAGATGGAATTCCTGGAAAAAAGGTATGTATGAAAAATTGAAGTATACAAAAAGTTTAGCCAAAAATCATATGAATGAAGCATTATAGGCAATGCAATCTCCTCTTTCCTGAAATATGTGTATATTGGTTTGAATAATAACGAATCTATTGGGGCAGTATTCTGTGATTTCTCAAAAGCATTCGACTGCGTGAACCATGAAACAAGTCGGAATTTACCCTTGCCAATCCCAAAATCAGCAATTACAAAATTTTCTTTGATATATGAGAGCAAGAAAATATACAACCACCTTCCAATGTGGTATAGTGCAATAGCAAATTTTAAAAAAATCAGACAATTAGTTACAGGAGTTCTTCTACAAAAAGCCTACTATGACTTAAAGAAATATTACGATGATGTATTTTAACTCTTAGTATTTCAGATGCTGACATATCTGTAATATCTGTATTTATACATATCTGTATTTATTATCTGTAATGGTTTATACATATATTGTTTTATTTATGTGTATTCGTATATGTACATTTTTCAACCCTATAATGATTGTTCACTGTATATCATGATTTTAATATGTTTTAAAAACTTTAACACTGTTGACTTCATAAAGTTTCACTAGCTTTGTCAATAAGGTTTTCTTGGACAATAAAGCATGATTGATTGATCAGTGACTATAAATTTCAAACCATTATTGAAAGTATTTAAAATAACGTAATGTAAGTTATACAATTGAAGCACTGCAGATAAATCCTAAAGATACTCTGAGAGCAGTGGGTTGTTACTCTTACTTTGGATTCTAATCGCTGTAGGTTATATACGCATTTGGAAAATTATTCTCATGAAGTTCTACAATCACTACGTTCTCCAACTGAAAGAGTTCAAGGTGTTATGGTTGAAACTCTAAGCGACGCGACGGCTCAATGTTTGCCGCTTAGTTCTGACACACTGCTCTTGGAGGAATTCAGGTGGGATATATTGGAATTTGTCCTGAGTATATGAATTCAATGATTATGGATGATGAATCTGAATAAAAATAATTCAAAATAACAGTCATTTTTCAACCAATGGAGAAAAACGCATGCTTAAGAAATCAAACATAAAATGAACTTAAGGTAGCCTAACCTGTTCGAGTCCTATTCGAGTAACGAAAAAAATACAAGATGTATATAAGCAATAAAAAATCTATGCTCATTATTTGCATCACTTGAGGTAAAACAGCTAAACCTCACTGAAGGCAATATAGACGCCATCAAATGAATATTGTCTGGAACTATAAGTAATTCAGATTGTTCATTTTTTCACTGGTCATTATTTCACTTTGGCCTTGGGTGATTCTGGTTTGTTCGAGTTTAATGATGCTTTGGTGAATTCAGCTTCAACACGATTGTTATATTATATTATATTGTATTGCATTTTATTGCATTGTATTGTTTTGCCAACAGCAAAGATTCATTTGTGAAAATAGTGGTGTAGGTTTTTCCGAAGGTCTATATAATTTTTTTCCAGCTTCAGATTATTGTAGAGTAGTTCCTTCCCTTATATGCCATCATATTCAAATATCATACTACGAATCTCACCAGTAGATGAACGGAAGTGGCTTATCAGTGTTTGCGGTGGCGTTATCGCTGTTTGAGAGATAACGATTCAAGTGTGCTTATGAGAACAATATTGGGTATACAGAGTGTCATTTCAAAACACATCAATCAAGGTGTACGCAGCGTTAAAGAAAAAACATGGCTGCCATCGCGGTATACATGTTGCGTGAAGCGTTATAGAAAAAAAAACATGTCTACCAGCGGTAAAGAAAAAACATGGCTGCCAGAGTTAGATAAAAAAACATGGCTGTTATGGAGGTATACGGGGTGTGCCAGCGGTAAAGAAATAAATATGGCTGCCGTCGCGGTATACCAGGTGTAAGCAGCGTTAATGAAAAAAAAATGGCTACCTGCGTTAGAGAAAAAACATGTCTGCCTACGTTAAAGAAAAAACATGGCTGCCATTGAGGTATACAGGGTATGTGCAGCGTTAAAGAAAAAAAACATAGTTGCCAGCGTTGAAGAAAAAAACATGACTGTCAAAAAAAACATGGCTGCCTGCGTTGAAAAAAAAACATAGCAGTCATCGCGGTATACATGGTGTATGCAGCGTTAATGAAAAAAACATGGCTGCTATGGAGGTATACAGGGTGTGTTTGCAGTGTTGAAAAGTTGCCATGGAAGTATACAGGGTGTGTGCAACGTTAAAGAAAAAAAAATGGTTGCCAACGTTACAGAAAAAAACATGGCTGCCAACGTTAGAGAAAAACACATGGCTGCCAACGTTAGAGAAAAATCATGGCTGCTATGGAGTTATACAGGGTGTCTTTGCAGCGTTGAAGAAAAGTCGCCATGGAGGTAAACACGGTGTGCACAGCGTTAAAGAAAAAAACATGGGTGTCATCGCAGTATACATGTTGTTATATCGGTCGTCCGGCTCATCTGAACATCACTTTTCTTCTTGGTGCGAAAGACGCTTGTCAAAAAAAATTCGAACAATTTTTTAGAAAAATGTCATCACTTCCTGGTTCAGTATGAAAAAAGACTCAGAGAATAGTCCTTCAGTCTAAACATCAGGACGAGTTTGGAAAGCTTGAGCGAAGGCCCAGTAGAATTGAAGAGAAGCTTGAACGCAGAAATGTTTCAAAGTACAAAGAAAATGGCTGCACTAAATAACGATCGCGTTCACGTCGTGAGCCAGTGAGAAGCTCTTCAAACTCATCGCAGCATTCAGTTCCAAAATTAAAACCAAATAATACATTGAGCACAAGGAAACTGATAGGTTTACTAAAATTACTAAACGTATGTTTTTCAGTAACTCGAACTAGCCCGAAAGGGAAAAACTTCCAAGTTTTTATACGCGTTTTCATACGCCATATAGTCGCCATAAACCCAAATAAAATGCCCTATAGAAAAATGGGCTCTGCGCAATCCATAAAAATCCTCGTTATGAAATTAAGGACTTGGTAATAGTCTGAAAACCCAATTTTTTTACTTTATTATTGAAAAACACTGCAAGACAGACTTGAGAAAGAATATCTGTAATAAGATTTATATCAGGACCGAAAAACTGTTCCTTGGTACAGGAACTTGCGACACTTGACCTAGATATTTCAAAAGTCTTGGGTAATGGAAATGTAGACTTCATCGAGTCAGGAGAAGTTATACAAAAAGACATGGCAGGAAGATGGAACGATAATACCAAAACCTAATCTAGAGACGAAAGCAGCAGTAAACATGTCAATCATACGAGATGAAAGACTTAAGCCTTAAGACTTTGGAGAAAAAGTAAAAGTATAACCTGTTGGGATATTCATACAGAAGACTGGGAGGAGTTCCATGGACAAATCACAGTTTCACCGTTCTAACATCTTTGAAGGTAATAGAGAAAAACCCCACATTGTCATTAAACAGATTTTTGTTCATGCTGATTTTCTAGAGACTTGAAACTTGCCACCAAGTAGTTTCCACCAAAAAGTTAGTACTAATATTAGGAACAAGACAATTAAAGTGAATGGATCGTCTTTGAGGAGAAGTATCATCCTTAAAGAGAAGTTGATTTTTTAAATTTGTTAAAAGAACTTGCAGCTGATGAAAATGCGATGAACGTTTATGAAGACGAAAGCTGACTGATATTCAATCATAAAATTCCTATTTCACTAGTTCTGACTTCCATTGTCTACTATATAAAATGATTTGAAATCCCCGAAACAAGTAAAAAAGAATAATTAAAAAAGAATAGTTGAAAATAACAATTATATTAAGCAACAATAAACCTGAAATGAAATGATAGTGAAATAACCTACAAGTAAAAATATAATAATTGAATAAATAAAAAT
>NW_019296042.1:1379-14508 GCF_000500325.1 Leptinotarsa decemlineata
CAGTCCTGATACATTGATAATTTGATTTATAGCCAGTCTTCAAGTATGCCCACTGACTATATGTGAAAATTATCATTTGTACAATTTTCTCAGGTGCCCAACATGGTTTTCATCGACTGTATTTTTTTGAGCAGTTTATATGAATAGTTGTTATGTTGAGCAGTGTTTAGACGCTTTGGTTGAGATTGTAGTAGGGAGAAATGTCATTAGTGTCAAATACGTCAGCATTGTTGAAACTGAAACTCATGGACACCAACATCAGAGGGACCGTCGCGTCGCTAAGTGGGACTACTGTATATAAGTATACTGTGGTTATACTGTCAAAGAATGATTTTGATTAATTACCGATAACTAATCGCGCCACTCGTAATAAAAGCGGAGGTCCCAAGATGTAAAAATATTAGACAGAGAGGGGTATTCTATCTAGGTTGAAAATTATACAGCGTGACTCACGGTCGATGGTAGGTTGGACGTGTCTGGAAAACGCAAAGCATGATTTTTCTGAAAATTTCACCTCTCACATTTCCTTACCTGTTCTATCTATCTAAAATATTTTCAGCATTGCGGCGTTGCCATTTCTGTCAAAAAGATATAAAAAGTATACAAACTTTGAACAATAAATAATGAAATTTGGAACAATCATGAAATACAAATCAATTCAAAAGACTAAGATTATAAAAAAAAAGGAAAAAAGAAAAAAAATCACATCGAAGGTGCTGCTTCGTTCCCTCCTGTTCATAAAAGAGGACATATGCCTCATCACTCACAAGTGATTTTGGCGAAATTGGGAACACGTGTGAATCGTTGAATTCATGCCACGTGTCAATATATGGGTGTCTGCAATATGCTGTGTAGTGTCCGTTGTAAGTAGTCCCACTGTGATTTGAAAGTGCATATAGATTATAACGACAAGGAGCCACATTGTCTGCTGCATAACTGCTCATATCTAATCCATCTGAAGAAAAGTCAATGGAAACATTCACTTTGCCTCTGAATCTTACCGTTGGAGAGAATATTTTTAAATGAATTACTAAAATACGGAGAAACTTATAGATTGAACTTTGTACATTTTCTCCTTTGCTTGCACCTCGAACACATTGGTTTTTCATCTTCATCTAGAGTTTCCTCTCTTGTGAAAGAATCCAAGCAATGTGACAAACTCAATTGGCCAGTTCTTTGTGGTATGGGAAGAGACAAATCCCGAAAAGGATCAAAGGTTACTGATGAGTGTCCACAGTGTGTGCACTTCATAGTGGATTTCAATTGACCAATGAAATAGTCTACAATCTTGGAGTTGTTCATATTCAAATATTTATGCCAGGACTCTCGTGCTTTTCCGTTATTGCTCAATTTTTCGTCAATCTCAGGTTTCTCAGTAATTCTGTTGAGGTCCTCATGTAAACCTTCTAAAAGATATCGAAGGAACTCGTGGGCGTCTTGATGGGCAGAACCCATGAATCGAGGGGCAAATCTTTGAATCTGATTTTTGAAGTAGACTGTGTTCATTACTCTATCAGATGAATCTTCTGACCACAATTCCTTCATAACTTCTGCGAACGCTTTGATTACTAGAAATACTAGTATTGATATCTTCCATGTATGTATCTTTTTTTAGGTATTCCAGCAAACATCCCGTGTTTGATAAACATTGGATTATACTGTTCATGAAACCGGTGTTTCCAAGACTTTTCAACTCATTGAACCCAAGAGTTTTGACTGAAGAATGTATCACCGATCTATTGTTGCAACTACGTTTGCCACAACTATCTTCTTCTGAGTAAACACGGATACGATGATTCACCCCTTCATTGGACTGGTAGGATAAGGAATTCGAAGCAAAACTGCTCAAAACTGAATCAGATATTAGTTCTTTTGGGGACTATGAGAGCTCAGCCAGAGGACCAAACTCAGCCTCATTTAGAGTTCCAACTTCCTTTTCTGTCAAAGCTTGACCGTTTTGCTGCGAGTCTTCCACCAAACTGCACAACTCCAGTGCTTGCACTGTCTGTACATACCGATACATTTTGTTCATGGGAAACATTGGTAATTCACTTAGGGATTTTGATTGAGGAATTGTACCTAAACATGAAGCTGCATTTCCTCTTTGAATCAGAATGCCAAATTTTTTAATCAAGAAAGAGGTAGCTTTTGGGTCATTCGTCTCTTTGGTATTGTTTTGAGCAGTTTATATGAATAGTTGTTATGTTAAGCAGTGTTTAGACGCTTTGGTTGAGATTGTACTAGGGAGAAATACCATTAGTATCAAATACGTCAGCGTTGTAAAAACTGAAACTCCTGGACACCAACATCAAAAGGACTGACGCTAAGTGGGACTACTGTATATAAGTATACTGTGGTTATACTGTCATAGAATGATTTTGAATAATTACCGATAACTAATCACGCCACTCGCAGTAAAAGCGGAGGTCCCAAGATGTAAAAATATTTGACAGTATTCTATCTAGGTTCAAAATTATATAATAAGTTACGTCCACCCTAGTATAAAGATAATCTTAATACTATGCCTCCACTATCAAAACTGATAAGAAATGAAAACTAATTCAAGCTGAAGCGGAAGAAATGGCTCCTCAATGCAAGTAGAATAATTTTAGTGACCTACTTAACAATAGAATCTAATCAATAATGAGAAAATACCATTCATTTTCCGAATTACATGAAGTTTTCCGATAGTAGAAGTAACTTACCTATATTGACTAATTTACATTAAACATCAGCATGGCTGATGTATAACGACTAACTCGTAGATTGTGAAAAAATCTCTACATTGTGAAATAATTCAACATGGCTCAACATTTATTCAACTCTTTTTTTATATAGCTGCTGCTATTTTCGTACTCCTTTTGTAACTTCCAAGAATTTTTTTCTCACGCACAGGCAATCACTTGCTTTTATGAGTATCTATGTTCATCCTATTGTATTTATGTAATGTTTTCAATTGCTTACTGTCAATTCCTTGTTGAATGAACATTATTATTATTAATGAAAGGAAACAATCCATGCTTACCAACGATGGATTAACACCGGAGACCCGAATCAATGATGTAGTATCTGAGGTGAGAACAACTAAATCAATCCATACGTTGTTTCATTGACTTTGATAATGTCTGCCGCAGTGGTAGACGAAACGTCAGGCAGAAAAGTCTACAGACCATGGCCAACAAAACCAGAAACGGCTTTTACACGAAAAGTAATATTGGAGTAATTATTTACCTTGTACGTATTGAACTGTCCACCTCCAAACATGTTTCTCCCAAAAACATCTATTCCAACAAAAACATCGAAATTTCTGAATTTGTCAATTTCTGCAGTTTTCATAAGAGACTCTTCGCTCCAGGTATAATTCAAAAAAATGCCATCACAGGAATCAAAGAAGAACCTGAAAACTTGGATGATCAACAACTTCTTGAAATAGAGATAATTTGAAGCAAGCGATAAAGCATATAACAATTATACACAGATTTTGGTAGATGAGCAAGTGCACTTCCTTATTGTAACTAGGCACAGGTTCCACCTGATGAAAGATGATGAAGGCTGCGGGATGAAGACTGTATCTTGTAGAGATAGATACTGATGAGAAAATAAATACTCTGAAATGAAATCTAGCTACCAGCTACCAGTGGATCCTAAACTAGTTGTCAAAATTTGAACTAGTTGTCAAAAGTCTCGAATTCAAATAGGGAGAGCTGTAGAGTTCTAGTTGACCATTGAGGGTTTTGAAACTGGAGTTTTTATGCAATTTATTTATTTTCAATGCTTCCAACAAATTCATCTCCCTTCCTTTATTGCACGTATGGATAATTTTCATGTTTTCTTTATTTATTGTGTGGTTTATTGGTCGGTTCTTTGTGGTATGGAGAGAGACAAATCCCAGAAAGGATCAAATGTTACTGAAGAGTGTCCACACTGTGTGCATTTCATCGTGGATTTCAATTGGCCAACGAAATTATCTACAATCTTAGAGTTATGCATCCTCAAATATGTGAGCCATGGCTCTTGTGCATTTCCGCTCACGCTCAATTTTTCGTCAATCTTTGTTGAGATTGGTTTAGGTTTCTCGTTAATATAATTAATCATTAACCTCTTCATGTAATCCTTCTAAAAGATAACGAAGAAACCCCTGGGCGTCTTGATGGGAATTATCCATGAATCGAGGAGCAAAACTTTGAATCTGATTTTTAAAGGAGGCTGTATTTACTACTTTATCAAATGAATCTTCTGACCACAACTCCTTGATGATTTCTGCAAACGCTTTGATTAAAGCACCCTTCATACTACAAATACTAGTATTGATATCTTTCATGAATTCATCTTTTTTCAAATATTCCAATAACCATCTCGTATTTGATAAACATTGAATTACGCTGTTCATAAAACATAAAACATATTTTTTAAACCATTTATATTTGTATAAATGATACCAGTATTAAAGGGTATATTAGGATATTGATTCAGTTTTATCGCTTCTGCTCAGGAGAAACATCCACAATTGTTGGTATATTGTTGATATAACGGATCTTCTTATTGTTTACTCCCTGTTGTTTGATTACTCAGCCCTTACATAACACCACTGTAGGTAATAATAGACGTATAGAGTCATGTGGGGTAAATGTACGCAATTTCTAGTAAATTGCTCCCAGAATAAAAGTTTCAGTTAATTGAAAAAAAATCAACGTTTAATCGAATGTAATGAATCTTTATAAACAAAAACAAAACATAAATTTTCAATTCTAATAATAATTTTTATTTTAATTGAAACTTTTAATCAACAAGGGAAATGTGGACACTTACCCTCATCATTGGGAAAGTGTCCGCATGCATTCGATTAAGTCTACGCAACAACGACAAAGTGTACGCACGACAGAAACTTAACTTATTGTACATAGATCACAAGTAAATATGCCACTCTCGTAACTGATACAGGCTTCGTGTCACCAAGATTAACATATTGTACACTCAATCCACACTTCAGCCGTATCTCCTTACTTTTCTCGACATAACGGACAATAGTATTCTTGTTTCGAAGATTAATCTTTTTCGATATTATATTTCTTCTTTGGGTTGCTTTTGGTTTTCATGTCCATCTTTGCTATTCTAATCTTCTTAGATTTTTGATCAATTTATTTTTGTTTCTCCTCCAACTTATTTTTAAAAGGACTGTTGGTGATTATTTCCAATTTGCTATAATTTTTGCGTCAAGTCTGACTATGTATCGCCTTTGGTAATGGGCTTATATGGATTAAAGAAATATGAGACTGGTTATCATTCGAAATGTTACGAAAAATAGAAAGCGAAATAATTTGTTGCTCCTGAAATTCTTCAATTTTGTCCATTGGATCTGAAAGTGCGAGTAATGGATCATTGGCTTTGTTTATTTCAGCTGCAGCTTCCATGTTCCATTGTCTAGGTAGTGTTGAACTTTGTTCATTATGCACTTCAGCAATAGTTGCAATGACGTGTTGTTCAGTGATACACTTGGTTGATGATGCGTTTCAGCGATAGTCAAAATCTCTTACGTTTCTGCCAAATCGGCAGACGTAGAAGCACTTGATTCTTGTGCAATAGATGCAGTAGCTAAAGCTTGATGGCTTTGTATATCTTGAATTTCTACTGTAGTTACAGAATTTGAAGTAGATGGATTTGGATTGACAACTTCAGATGAACAAAACATATTCGTAACTGAGGATGGTACGAAGTCTGCTTCTGTAAACAGGGTGTCATCGTATAACCAACAGTTACAACTTTTCTAAAGGCTCTGTCAAAAATCGAAGAAACTTGGTATTGATTAATAGATCTACCGGGATGTTGTGCCATCCATTTATCAGCTTCTAGTGAGTACTGATTTTTCAGAGGACTGTAAAATACGCAAATACTGAGAAAATATTGATTATTTTCTCCTGTTCACAGTCACTTTATATATACAATTAGACTAATCGTAATATCTTCACCCTGCAAATGAATTTTATGAAAATTAATAATATATCTATGCAAAAATATTATCGTCGAATAATTATCCACAGCCCTGTACAGAAAACCTGTGACACAGTACTCTCGCTTGGCAGTCAACGGCGAACTAAATGCGGCAGGTCTTGACAAGTTGTCAATCATGGTTTTCGCACGCTGTTCACTTCCGACACTTATCCGCTGCGTACGGTTACCGCACATGACTCTACTTAGCTTAATTGAGTACCTGAATTTTATTTACTAGTGACAATGTGGATATGCTAATTTGAAAACCGGTGAGTAAACTAAATCGATTTGATCGTTTAACAGGTTGCACTCACGATGTGTTTGTGAATTTTTAAGGATTCCAAATAATTGAGTTTGCCACCCTTCCTTGCATAGTGCAAAATTTCCATATCGTTTAGATTCGGGAACGTGTAGTTACATGCCAAGGAATTGAATCATTTTTAGCTAGTCTGAAGGATCTTTCATGTTCAGCATGTTTTTCAGTTCTGTTAACAGAAGATTCTAGAAAGTTTGTCACCATTTCCATACACAACGGTTCATTCTCGTATACGTGTTTACCGTACGGAATAACAAGCGCGCCCAGTATATTTCAACAAATCATCAAGAAAATTCACTGGGTGTGACAAAGTCCATTTTTATGATGGAGAAAAACATACCCTACTCCAAACTAACTTTTTGTAACTTCTTTCGTCTTACTCAAAGAAATAACAGAGTAGCCGTTATCTTCAAACCATCTTTATCGTTTTGGAGACTTTTTGTATCATCATCCGTATTTTTTACGGGTCCTAAATGAGTTTTATATCTCTTTTGCAACTTTGTTTCCAATTTTTTTCTCAAAACTTGACTTTTATCATTCGTTGATCCTGACACAGTGGCTGATACAAACCTTAATTCTTTTTCATTTGCAATTATTTAATGTATTGTCGCGGTGGATGACGTATATTACGACGTGAAGCTTTCGTCTCTAAATTTTCCCGAGCAAAAATAAGTTTTTCCTCATAGGTTTTGGTCCCCGTAACTTAGATTGAAGGAGTTTTATCCTATTCGTTCCTAATTGTAATTCCCTAGGCGAGTACCCCGTTGACTCATGAACTAAAGAATTCAAAAATAAAGAAAAGTGAACAAGTTCATATGCCTACCTGGAATGCTGGTCACTACAGTAAGTACGACAGAGACGACCTATTACCTGCATAACCCTTTCACTCGGGTTATCTTGTGGATGTCTTACTGAACAAAATATTTCCTCAACTCCTGAAGCATTTAGAGCTTGCTTCCATTTTTTATTAGCGCCTATGAGAAAATAAAAATCAACGATTTGCTGATAAACATGCACCCGGGGAAATCTACACGTCAAATTTGCTCCGAAATGAATATTCACCATACAAATGCTTGAAGACACCTCAAAAAAGCGGTTTATAATGTTACAAGTTAGACATATCTCAATCCAGGTGATCATGAAAGGCTATTGGAATTTTGTAATTGGCTAATAAAAAGACCTGATTCTTCTGTTTTCCTGAAAAATATAATTTGGAAAGATGAAATCACTTTTACAAATTGTGGGATATTCAACCGAAATAACGAATGTATTTGGAACATAAACAACCCCAGGCAGATCCGAGAAATTCGACCTCAAGTGCGATTTAGTATTAACGTGTGAGCAGGAATTCACAAAAGTAGAATTTTGGGTCCTCATTTATTTGATGGAATTCTGAATGAAGAAACCTATCACCAGTTTAATGTCGATTTTCGAAGACTATTTCGATGATCTACTTTTGGCTAACTATAACATCTAGTTTCAACATAATGGTCCACCGCACATTACCAGGCGAGTTTCTAATTACCTGACTGAAAGGTTTGGTGATAAATGAATAGGGAATAGTGGGCCGGTGAGGTGGCCAGCAAGGTCTCCAGACTTGAGTGTTATGACATATTCTTATGGGGTACACTGAAAAATAGAGTTAATGATCAGAGGGAATATCAAAATATTGAGGACCTTCAACACAGCATTGTTAGAGAGTTCGGAAGATTGAAGAGGAGGGAAATAATGGTGCAGTGATTAATATTCGAAGCAAGGCCAGCATTTTGAGCATTTGCTGTGATTTACTTCTATTTTTACCTTTTAGTTAATTATTGTTA
This sequence comes from Leptinotarsa decemlineata, assembly GCF_000500325.1. Taxonomy (NCBI): domain Eukaryota; kingdom Metazoa; phylum Arthropoda; class Insecta; order Coleoptera; family Chrysomelidae; genus Leptinotarsa; species Leptinotarsa decemlineata. Next base: position 9,504 of record NW_019296042.1, read on the forward strand.
TTTGTTTAACGTTCTATTTTCATTGAAAAGGACACAATGTCTAATTTACCTCTTAAATACCTCATATCGTTACCTTATTTCTAATAGGGCGTATCCCACAAAAATCCAGAATTGAGATTTTTGTATAGAATGCACAATAGGGGTCAAGCTACTAATCGCTACTGCAACTTGTTTTCTGAAGATAATCGGAAAAATATATTCAATGCATTTTGGGCCATGAATTGGGANAAAAAAACAAGATTGAGGAAATACACCAACAGAAAATTTTTGAAAATAAAGGGCGAAGTTCAGTTCAGTTCCTGGATAAATTCAACAACTGAACTGTTCTCTCACTTAACCCTAAAAAATGATGCTCAAAATATTCTAAATATTCTAAAGTTCATCGTTCTCACCTAGGTAGCCAGCCCTCTTCAATTTTTCTGCTGTATCTGCATTTGATATTATTCAGTATGTCTGGGGATTCTGTTGGATTAACCTCCAAAACTGTTGCGTTACTCAAAATTTTTTCTGTATTTTTCTCCAGAAGGACAATTTTTCTAAAACTGTCATTACAGGTACCGATGATTAGAGTTATTTCCAGAGAAGCCTGTTGCTTTGCACTCTTGGTTAAGAAGTAAACAACGGTGTTGCCATCAATTTTCAAATCACATGCAAACAAATGGTGGATATAGTCTATTTCACCGTTCAAAGTTTCCTTGGATATCAGGCAAACATTTCGTGAATCAACTATATCGATCTGTAAACATCTGCAGGTATCTTTCATTTTTGGTATAGTTTCATATTCGTTCAATAATTTCGAATTGTTTGGATGCAAAAATTTGGAAAGTTGGTGCTGCTGGCTGAACATATTATAACACCTCTGAAACAGAAAATGAATAACATCAATAATCAATAGTTGATAAGTACCTTGATTATTCGAGGAACTGAAAAAAAAAGGTAATTTCTTTTTAAACTTTCCATTTTCCTATGAATACGTACAAGAAGCAAAATGAAAAAAAATTCAATAAATACGTTCACAACAAATTTGAAAATCAATAAATTAATGGATGTAGCCGTTAGTTACTACGTGGTAGGTACTCATAATGAAGAAAAGAGAATTGAAACTTTCTATGTCTTTTACCACTTTTATTTGTAACTAACGTTACTGCAGTTTCGTCCTATAAGGACATTTTCAAACTTACACAATAAACTAACAATGATTGATTACATTAGCCCTTATATAATACCACTGTAGGTAATAATAGAGGTACTTAGCTTAATTGAGTACCTGAATTTTGTTTACTAGTGACAATGTGGATATGCTAATTCGAAAACCGGTGAGTAAACTAAATCGATTTGATCATGTATAGTTCGTTCAGTATTGTCTGAGAGTAAAAGAATTTCAACAATGCAAACATGTTGCTACATCAAGCAAATATCACTGCAATTCACCCACAAAATCATTGGGATATGTCTACCCTATATATCCCTTAAGGACGCCGCTAACGAGCCATTTAAATAGGGATATGCGGCAAAGAACGCAAAACACCGCAAAACACCGACAAAGAATGCGAAAATACCGCCAGAAGAACCGCTCGATGTTTTTTCTGATATTACGTTTAAGATAATATTGATAGGCGTCGGACTGGGGGTATTGATATAAATGTTCCATTGATATATTCTGTATGATGAGAAGATAATTAAAATATAGTGAAAACTAATTTAGGTTAAATATTTTATTTTGGGAAAGAAAATTTATATTTGAAATAGTTTTTTATTATTTAGAATGTTAACTTCTACAGATCTAAAAAAAACAGAATATTAAATTTACAAATAAATACAAATGTAGAAAGGGCCAAAAGTTACTGCANTTATTTCGGGCGGATATTGTATTCTTAAAGAATTATATACATTCATAACAATTGTTTTTTCATTTATATTTAATGGTGACAATTTCGGACGCTTCACGATTCCCGAACAACTAGCTTCCATGTTGAATAGCCGTTTATTCAACGCGCTCTCGAAGTAATCTGAAGAATATCACGAATAACGCCGCTAAAAAGCCAAGCCGGTCTTATTGATGGGTGCGATGTGTCTGTTGACAGTATAATTCAAAGGAATATCTATTTATACCGCCTCCAATAAAACAATGTTTTTTCAATCCCCTTCAACTGAATACTTATTTGTTGGAGAATGTCTTGGTTACTACTGGACATATTTTAACATTTGTCATAGTAGATTTGTTATTTTGTTTGTTATGAACGATATTTTTCAAGAATAAATATCGTATTTTGGTCGTATAAATTCACTTATTCAATTCGTTGAGGGTAAATAATTTGAATGCAGTAAGTCTATGGCACTAAAATATACAGGGTGTAACTGAATAAGTGTTAAACATTCAAGAAGGTGATTCCTCATCGAAAAAAAGATAGAATCTTTCATATAAAGAAACTTCATTGGAGCACCCCTTGTTAAGATACAGCCCCTTAAGTAGGGTACATGAAATTGGTATAACAATTTTTTTCACAAGCATTGAAAAAGTTACAATATTGAAATTAACCTGACGTTTTGTACTACCAAAAAGACACTTAGCCAGTAATTTATTTGGTTTACCCCATGGTTGTAAGGGGTGGAAAACGCAACCCCTAAAATTTATTTCCAATGTAACTTTTTGTCTTATTATTTGTTTACCATTTAAAAATGTATTTCCGATAGCCTGTTTCATTCTAAACAAAAAATGTCTCTTGGATTTTTGCCCAAAATAAACCAGTTCGCAGCAACTGTAATAAACGCAAACTGGATTTATTGTTATTTTGTAGTTAGTACCTGCATTGGACGATTGAAGGGTAATAAACAAAACAAATTTAATAATAACAGAACACACAACAAGTAGAAATCATAGTAAATGTTCAATATGTCTACCTTCAGAAATTACGCATGCGTCTATACGTCGGCGCATTGAGCCACGTATTCACTCAAATATTCCTGGAGTCTCTCTGATTACCCTGCACGCATCAATGATGCGGTTTCTTAATTCCTCTACATCGCGAACAGGAGTACAAGAAACCAAATGGTGTAAATGGCCCCAAACAGATAAATCGAAAGAAATGAGATCCGGGGATCGAGCGGGCCAGTTCTGTGGCCCTCCTTGACTATCCACTGATTTGCATATGTTTCAGTTGAATGCTGACGTGTTACTTGACTAAAATGGGCTTGAGCCCCATCATGCATAAAAAACAAATCCCCTCTGACGCCCAAAGGAACTTCCTCCAGCAGTACTTGATGCACTTCTCTTAAAAATTGAACGTATGCCTCACCATTTAATCGAGGAGGTAGAAAATTCGATATCAGTAGAAGGAAATATTAGCGCTAGATGGTCTTTTTCTTTCAATTTGAATTTGAAAAATGTATGACCCCTAATATTTTATATATATTTTTCACATATAGTCAGTGGGCATACTTGAAGACTGGCTGTAAATCAAATCATCTGAAGGAACAATTTGTTCAGGCCATTCTCAACTACCGACACTGTAGGTTAATGGACTGACACCTATCAGAAAACAACTACTTTCCTGGCTAATACCACGAAGGACGTTAGATTATATTCGATAGGTGTCAGTGCAGAATTCTTCAATGAAGTTATTATTCCTGCATATGTTGTTGACGATACAACTGCCGCAATAAATTTTCAATTATCGAAACACACTTGCAGACCGGTTTCGGGCTGTTTGGCCAGTCGTCAATGCAAGGTGGTATCTATCATCAACATAAAGTCAATGATTTCCGAGTATCATTCCTCGAACTAGGCTGAAGCGGACAACAGACGGCAGGTTTGTTAAAGCCCTGATAGGTGTCAGTCCATTAACCTACAATGTAGGGAGTTCAATGTAGACAGTCTTCAAGTATGCCCACTGACTATATGTGGAAAGTTTTCTTTCCTTATACGAGGAATTGGGCAAATTTCGGATATGCGGTTGGTTACCTCCTTCACAGGAAGATGGGGCGATGACAAACCTGTCATTTGTTGTCCGCTTCAGCCTATTTCGAGGAATGATACTCTGAAGGAATTCGATTTTCAATTATCAGAAATCTTCGACTTTATGTTACTGATAGACAATACCTTGCTGGACTCAATGATAATGGAACTGAGTATCTGAGAGAAATCGTTAATATATAAGGTATACCCCAATCGATTATTTATATGAAGAACATATTTCTCTGAATATATCTGAAAATAATGTTAATTGGAGTCAATTTTATACTTGATCACTGACCATGTGGGTCATTTGATTGCATAGTCATCTCCGGATAGTAACTTCCATGAGGATATCGATGTACTAGTTGTCTTGACGGCTTCAACACTTTATAACTAAAAAAAACATTTTTGAACTGTCAAAGCTAATGCCTTGCAACGAGTTCATTCAACAAGAACCATATCATATATGTCTAAAAGTTAGTTCCTTCATCTCTTGAAAACGTGCGTCGATTTAAGTATTGCAGTCCTATTATTTGAGAGCAGTACTAGTTTTGGATTTATTTCACGCCAGAGGTTCCAGTTCTAATCATATCAATGGAATGAAACAACCAATCATCTCTTCTTCATTCATGCGTTCACTGGGTGTAACTAAGTCCATTTTTTATGATGGAGAAAAAAATACCCTACTCCAAACTAACTTTTTGTAACTACTTTCATCTCACTCAAAGAAGTAACAGAGTAGCCGTTATCTTCAAACCATCTTTATCGTTTGGACAAAGAAGTAGACAAAAGAAGTTTGGACAAAGAAGTAACAGAGTAGCCGTTATCTTCAAACCATCTTTATCGTTTGGAGATTTTTTGTATCATCATCCGTATTTTTTACGGGCCCTAAACGAGTTTTATAATACCTCTTTTGCAACTTTTTTTCCAAATTTTTTTCTCAAAACTGTACTATTATCATTTGTTGATCCTGGCACAGTGGCAGATACAAACCTTAGGGTAGACCGGGGACAATTGAAATATTTTTGCTTCTTGAATTTTTTTCTCTGC
>NW_019296043.1:0-13976 GCF_000500325.1 Leptinotarsa decemlineata
ATAAAAAATGAATGGAGCACAACTAAATTCCAACTTCTACCCAATGAAAATATTAAACAGGCTCAACAAGCTCTTGTTATAAGTAAAACGCGACCATTATTGTGCGTAAAAAGACACAAGCAAAAAAACAAAGTAGGTTTCAATAAGACAACCTAAAAAATTAATGAATTGTAAAAGCTATGGTAATAATTTGGTATGAAATTTTTATCGAACAAAAATTTAGGATCTTTTTTTTGTTGTCATTCAGCGGAAATTTTGGTTATAGGCTTTTTCTAGTCAAGGTAAATTGTCAGAAAATACGTTAATATTTGCGGAGCCCGAAGTTCTGTAATTTTTTTTGACGTCTGATATCGACCATCTTCCATTCGCATTGTCACTCTCGGTGTAGGAATGTTTGTAAAAAAATGAAAATGGTACATCTTTCTCTACTTTCACAACCTTGATGTTGCTGAAAAGAACTGATTCCCCATCTTGATTAATATTAAAATTAGTGCCCATTGCAGCTGTTAGTTGCTTAATATGAATGAAATCATTATGGGCCAATTCCTTCACCAAATATGGATTTTCTTTTTTTTGCGGTCCTTATTGATCAGGGACAAATACGGGCCAAGATTTTAAATATATTTTGACCTAAAAGAAACAAAAAATAAGTATTAGACAAATGAATACGTTTAAACAAATGCGATTACGTGAGATGTAAATAATAAATCTATACAAACCTCCTTCTCGATTAGAGAATGTGTAGAATCTCCTTCGTTTTGTGTAAGACCAACAATGAGATATTTGTGAAGAATTATTTTGATTTTTAGCTTCTGAACAGCATAGATTAGTGGAGCTATCAGGTAACTAAATAATAATATTATTAACAATATTTGTTTTATGTAAAAATATATTTAGAGAAAGCACCTAATTTTTTGCTGTCCTCCACAGTTATCACTATAAAGAACAATCTCCAGATCTTCATTAACTATTTTATTTGCTATTGTTTCCAAATACTGAAGGATGCAGGAGCCAACTTCTATAGCGCCTTCAGGTACCACCTTACCCTTCATGCCAAACAAAGCAATATGTTGGAATCATTTCCAAGTTCTGTCACTGTCAGGTTTATGGTGTTTAATTTGGATTTGTAGTAGAAAATTGAAATGTCCCCTTTTGGTACTGAAAAAACAGCCTGCATGTCAAAACATGCCACTACAAATGTTTTTCCCACACGAGCCTTATCCGTTTCTTTTTCTTTTCTGGAGAGGACTTTTTATTTCAAGTGCTCATCATACTCGTTTTTCAATAAGTCCTTAGCTTCTCCATCTGCTGTATCATATTGGTAGCATAGCGAGCATTGATAATTTTTTGGGCTAAAAAAGATATGTTGAACTCCGTATTAAATGTTTGCGTACATGTTGTAATTTGCAAATGGTTTTCCTTCAGCTTCGCATTCAGATTGATAGTCTCTACATAAATCTGCGATTGTTTTATTACCATCGATGAACTCTCTACTTGTTTGCTGTCTGAGATAATGACTCTCAATTCTAGGAGTTTTATCAATATGAGCTCTAACGTCTTTTTTTATATCTTCACTTACTTTTTTATGATTTTCATGCTTACCACGCCCGTCTTTAGAAATAACACCTGAATTATTTGTTTAGTTCCTCACTGTAAGGATGATTCTATCGTTAATATCAAGAGTAGCTATAAAAATTTTTTGCATACCCTTATTTTCTTAGCATTTATGGAAAAATAGAATGCATAGTTTAATCTTCTATGATTTTCGTTTCTAACTTATCGATACTTGGGATTAATGAAATATACCCTTTGCCAGCATTTCTTAATTTCTTTTTGATATTTTTTCCACATTTACTCTCATTGCGCTGCCTCTTTTTGACATTCTTTTTTTCCTGTAGCCCCTCTTCTTTGATTATGATTTCCCCAATTATTTCTTCATCATATGATGAAGATGAAGATCGTCCTGTAGAGCAAGATGAAGAGCGTCCTGTAGAGCAAGATGAAGAGCTACTACTGGAGGAAAATGTGGGGTCCTTAACACTATCGTCATCATCTTCACTGGGATATAAATTCTGGTTTAATTGGTTTCGATTATTTTAATTTTTAATTTTTTCATTAAAACGTAGATCCCGTATTGGTAGACTCCTGTTTTGCTGAGAAGTACTTGGGGCTTGACTATCCGTAATAATACTATTCAAGGCAGCCAACACAATTCTTTCACTTCTTGATTTCCCATATTGATTCTTAAAATGAAATTCAGCCCTTCTCAGGGTAAAATATTTTAGGTATAGCTTATTTTTTTAGTATTTATAATATCGTGTCACTAAATTTTAAGTCCATTAGATAAATGAAAGTCAGTCAAAATTGATTTACATACCTAGGTAGGTACCTATCTCAAAGTAAAACAAAACATTCCGAAGTAAATGGTGCTGAATTGGAATAATACAGTCTCCATAAAAAAAAACGATAAAAATGGTATCAAATCCGAATATTTCTCTGTAGTACTACATTAAAAATTCAAAAATTGAAAATCCTCCGAGAAAAACTATATTATTTCGACAAACTACGGTTTTCTATCACAACTTTGTATTGCACTTACCATTATTTTTGGGAGAAAAAAGCACTCTTTTGATTTGATACACTTTTTCTCGTGATAAAATTGTCACGATAGACGTTATTAATCACTAAATTGGATTTAATACATTTTTGAACGGAACTGTGACATTCGTATTCGTAACAAGTTGTGTTGATTCTGCTTTGAAGGGGATATGGGCGTTGGTTACCCCCACACGCGCCATCAAGTGACGCCATCTATAGGATTTACATTTAATTTACAATAATGCGGTTTTGCTAGAGAAAATAACTTATGTTTAGGAGTTGATTTTTGAAATAATCTCGAAAATTAAAAAATTGAGATAATACACTGTTGAAGGGGATGTCCGATATCTACATTTTTATAATTTTTCACTGTATACAGAGAAGCAAACGCTTTTCTCGTTATTTTTTCTCAGCGCTACATTCATAGCGAAAATGCTACAATTGTTAGATTCAATAGATGCAAACGACCACGGAAAAATACATACAAAAGTTGTTGACGATATAGTGGAATACTCAAAATATGGGGGAGAGGAGTGTAACAGTGAATTAGGTATCATACACTTCAATATAAGAGGCCTACGTAAACATTTTGATGAACTTTTGGTCCACATAGCAATGCTGAAAGATGCAGTGGACATAATTTTTCTTTCGGAAACTAGAGAAATACAATCCGTAAGTGATTTTCATATACCAAATCCATTATGTATTATAATGAATCTGATGTTAATAAATGTGATGGAGTGAAAAACACACTATCAGCAAACGCAAATATAATTTCCATAAAGAACAATACATTTTTAAGTTTTCCTTATTTACTCCGAAAGGAAATCACACAGTAGGAATAACAGGATCTTACCGATCCCCGGCAACACAAATACAGGATTATACCACAGATTTAGAAACATATCTCTCAATGATAATTGTACAAAATATGGAAATACATTTAGAAGATGTAAATATAAACCTGCTAGATGAGATTTCAACCGATACAAATGATGCTGAATTGGAATAATACAGTCTCCATAAAAAAAACGATATATATCAACGAAACTACAAGAATTAGTTCAACTAGTAAGTCAGCTATTGATCATACATTTATTAGACAAAAAAAATCTTTTTTCAAAAACTATTATTGAACCCTTTCTTTTTAGAACATATATAACAGACCATTTTACACCTTTCATTCAAATCAATGTTCTTGAATGTGACAAAACTAAAAATACAACCTTTCAGATAATTGCAAAAATAAATAATAAAAACTGAATTCGTACCTGTCAGGGGAACATTGGGACAACACTTTTGCTATTAACGAAACACAACTAGCTTATAATTCTTTCATTATTGAATTAAAAAATCACATAAGTTCTGCAACTGAAATTACTCCTAATTAAATTAAAGTAAAAAGAAACTGAAACCATGGATAAATATGGCATTAATCAACTCCATAAAGCATAGGGATATCTTGAAAAAAAGATTATTATCACACTATTCACTTGAGTTGGAAAATGATTATAAATCTTATAGAAATAAACTTGATGACCTACTGAGAAAAACCAAAAAGGACTTTTATAAAAACAAAATTCATGAAGCAAAAGGAAACTATAAAAAATATGGAAAGTAATAAATGAAATAACTCAAAATAAATCTAAGAAAAACCAAATTGAGAATTTACTGACGAGAATAACATAACCATCACAGAAAATAATACAAAAGCAGTACTTTTCAACAATTTCTTCACTAATATGGGTAGAAATCAGAAAAAAATTGCGAAAAGTACTTTACCTAGGGAATTTTTGAATGATATTGCAGTGCAATCCACTTTGTTTCTAGAGCCCAACATAACCATCACAGAAAATAATACAAACGCAGCACTTTTCAACAATTTCTTCACTAATATAAGTAGAAATCAGAAAAAATTGCAAAAAGTACTTTACCTAGGGAATTTTTGAATGATATTGCAGTGCAATACACTTCGTTTCTAGAGCCCGGCACTGTAAATGAAATAATTTGCTTAATCTCACAACTGAAAAATAAGTATTCTCCCGATCCAGACCAAATATCTTCTGAAACCATAAAGACCATAAACCACATTTTGGAACCTTCAGTATATATTATAAATTCATGCTACTCAACAAGAATTATTCCACAGCAATGGAAGAGTCTATAGTTACAGCTATTTTCAAATTAGGTAACCCGAGTTTACTACATAATTAGAGACCAATATCTCAAGTTAATAATTTCTCAAAACTATTTGAACAATCTCTTAAAAAAGACTCATCTCGTTTTTTGAGAAAAATAACATTATTAGCGATAGGCAATTTGGATTTATTAAAAATTCCAATACCGAAATTGCTATGAATGACCACCTCCATAAAATTATTACCGACATGGATAGATCTGCCAAATGCTTGGCAATATTTCTATACATAGTGAAGGCCTTTGACACAATACCACATAATGTACTGATAGAGAAACTCCAGAACAACGGTATAAGAGGACAGGCACTGGATCTAATAGAAAGTTAAAGTAGGAGATGCAGTAAGTGAATCACTTAATATCACTGTTGGTGCTCCACAGTGGACAGTACTGTGTCCAATAGTGTTCCTAGTGTACATCAACAACTTAGCTAGGATTCAAGATTTTCAAGGACATTTTGTTTGCTATGCTGATGATATGGTTTTAGTTTTCACAGAGAAATCTTGGGACCAAGATTACCATACTGCTGAAAACGGCATCAAAAAATTAAAAAGTGGATGGACTATCATCTGTTGAGCCTAAACATAAAAAAAAACTAAATATATGTCATTATCTCCAACTGACCTTGGTCAACTAACTACAGGGGTTCTGAAGTTACATAATCGCGTATGTTTGGCACCAATAGTATGCACATGCCCATCTCTGGAGAGAACTGATTCTATTAAATACCTTGGAGTCATTGTTGACAAACACCTTAGATGGCACGTACATATTACTTACGTCACAAGAAGGGTAAGATCATTCATGAATAGATTCTACACTCTTTCAGATATATTAAACAAAAAAAATAAAAACAAATAAATCGGACACATTTTATGTACAACTAATCTTATCTCTGCTCCACGATATATTATTAGAATAGGAATATGATCCTTCAAAAGATAACTTTCAGAAGACAAGCATTAAGTTGCCTAGCTGAAACTATCACTGGAGGAATCATATTAAACAAAATGTAAAAAAATATTGAACAAAATGTAAAAATGTATTTCCAATTACCTGAATTGAATAAATTGAATTGAATTGAAATTGAATTGAATATTATAAAACGCATATCAAGTTCAAGGAGGGAATTAGAGAACGACTGGAAGTAAATGAAGAAAAAAAGGAATGATACGGAAATTGAGTTCAAATGAGGAGATGCTGTGAAACATATTTTTTAAACATATTTTGAACATATATCCCTACTTGGTAAAAAACTTGGTTTATCGCATTGCAAGGAGCAAACCATTAGTTGTTCACGTATTGAAGAGCTCTTTGAGAAGGAAGAAATTCTGCGAGTGGAAAATGTGGACAAGTTTGGTCCTAAAAACAAATGGAAAGCATGTTACCTTTCGTGTTTCTAGTCATTACTGCAGGTAGAACGGATCACTCTGGAGAGGATGACGAACGGTACGACGATCATTCCAAATTACATAGTTATCTGTCATTAAAAATTGCGTTTAGTACCGATAATTTATTTTCATTTTGGACACTGTGACAGTAGTAAAAGAAATCGAAATAAACTGATTGTATTAGTTGAGTATAGGATATTGAAGTGTGAATACTTAACCAAAAGGCGTTGTGATATCTTCAACCTTGTGTGCTTACATGAAATGATGGATTAACTGAGCAATCACGTTGAACCACTTTTACGAAGAAGTGCATAGAGACACTATAAAGGCGTATCAATGATCTTTTAAAAAAACCGAGCTGAACGGTGATTCAAGTTTATTTAGAATTCTATTTTCAGTGACCTCATATTTCTGATTCTCAACCTCTCATGTTTTATACAAGTAAAAAATTTGGAAAAGACGCGAATTCATTTGAAATGTTGAAATCAATTGTGTTCACATGAGTTTTCCTATGTATCAGAGTTATACACTAATTATTCATGTCATTGATATTAATTTGTGGAAAAACAGTATTTGTTCTGAGTGTAAGTACTATAAAGTTGAAGAGTTTCTACATTACATTTTATTTTAACATATCATATTCATGAGCAGGACTCCAGTGGAATAAATGAGAACCAAATTGAATGTTTTAGCTAACATAATCGAAATCATTTCTAAATAATATGAACTGTTCCATTTTGAGTAGTTCGTTTAGATCCCTCTCCAGTAGTAGTTTTATCACCGTCCAGCTTCATCTGATGGCTCTCAATTTGATTCCATTGAATGTATCCATCGGAGTTGCACTTCCTTATATTGATTTCAATGATATTTCTATATTTATATATTACGAGCATATTTGGGATTTCCAAGGGCATTGCAATCTAAAAACTGGCAAATGCCGCTAAGAAACCCCAAAATTACTCATGATTTCATCCATAGTAGTATGATTGGTTTCGGTATTTGAAGTTGCTTTATCAAATTATAACTTGGGACTTAACAGGCCAGTAGATTCAAAAACGTCAACTGAACCTATAAGGCCCAAGCCATAACTCGAAGATATTTGATGTGGTGGCAGTAGCTTGATTAAACGCTTAGCGTCTAAATAAAACCTGAAACAAAAAATGATGTTGAGATCACAATTACACATTCAGAAGAAATTCGTACAAAAAAATATGAATTGAAGAATCATATTTACTCGTAGATTTTCGATATTATTCATTAAAGATATTTATTGTTAGAAACTTCTTAATTTTTCTATTATTATAAAATTGTACTTCATTGGCATATATTTCAATCATTGATATAGTTCCTTTACCTATAGTAAATGGGCGTACTAGACGATTGGCTATAAATCAAATCATCTAAAGAAACAATTCGTTCAGGCCAGTCTCCCCTTATCTACACAGTAGTTTCATGGATTGACACCTATCAGACAACAACTACTTCTCTGGTTATTACCACGAAGGATTATATCTAGCAGGTGTCAGTGAAGGATTCTTCACAGAAAAAATTCCTGCTTATGCTTTTGGCGATACAACTGTTGAAATCAGACCGGTTTCGGGTTATTTGGCCTCTCTTCAGTGCAAGGTAGTACCCCACATCAACACGAAGCCAATGATTTTCCATAATTGAAAATCAAATTCTTTCGTAGTATCATTTCGAACGAAGCTGAATCGCATATCCAAATGGCCCAAATCCTCGTATAAGGAAATAAATATTACCTATAGTAAGTGGGCATACTTGAAGACTGACTATAAATCAAATCATCTAAAGGAACAATTCGTTCAACCTCCTTCGTGATATTAGCCAGGAAAGTAATTGTTTTGTGTCAGTCTATGAACCTACTGTGTAGGCAAGGGAAGACTGGCCTCGAATTGTTTCTTTAGATGATTTGATAGTTTCTCCATTTTGAAAAACTTCCAGAAGTCGTGGCTCACACAGGCTCTTGTGTCGAAATCATTTTCATTAAATTCATTTTGCAAGGGTGGATTTTGTGTCGATCAAGAATTCTGAAAATGTTTGGACGTATTTTTCATTAAAATAACATGGCCTTGTACTGCAACATTATTGCCTTCGTTATTGACTATTCCTGAACGGACACGTTGTCTTGTTATCAAAGTTACCAGTTCAAATGAATGTATGTGGCAATCAAATCATCAAATCATATTTATCTTACATTCCTGCCGGTCTGTTCTTGTCAAAAAAACGAGCTGTGGCCCTTGCAAATTTTTCATGTTCATAGTAAAACCCCACCTTTTCATTCGCTCTTGACAGAAATGAACGAAAGAATCATACAGAAATTATAGGTAATGAAATTTAGAACCATATTTTGTATTTCAATTTGAATGTTGTGGACAGGGAAAGACTGATAAGGTAATGTGCCACACTGAAAAGTGAAGTTGAGTGTTGCACGATTTTTTCAGTCTCGATATCAAATGACCTTCCTGGATGGCTCGTTATAATTGGAATGGACTGGATGTTTGCTTCTCGTACGAAGCAGGGTTGAATTGCTAATATTATATGAACACGCTTAGATAATATAAAGTTTTCGAAAGTTATAAAAATGGGTATATGTGCAATTTCATGATAATTAAATCGATCTTTTTAGGGATTTATTGGTCGTAACAATCTGAAAGAAAATCACTATGGTGAAGTAGTTTATTAATGAAACATATACTCACTGAAGAAGTATTCTTGAATATGGGGTTTGAATGGAATTATTTTCAAGATATCATTTGATATCGATTGAGTCGATTGAAATTCATTTGAAATTGCATTGCTTTGGGGAGTAAAACATAAAAACACAATCATATATTCATTCACATATAAATCATGGAAAAAAATATTCTGGAAGAAAACTACAACAAAATTTCCACTGAGTGTGTGGGAGATATGAAAACAATTAATGATATGAATACAAGAATTAATCTTGAAGAAATCAGGAAATATTTTGCGTGCTATATTCAGCTCGTCGTCGGTTAGCCGTATTTTGAGAAATAATGGATTCATATCTTGAAAAATCGGCAATTATAGTTTTTTCAATATGCTTAATCGAATGAAAATGAAGACCTTTTTCCAACACTTTCGGTTATACCGAAAGCTGGTACCACTTCCTCAATTCAAAAATAACACCCTGTATACTGGTATAATCCTAATGTGAGCTCATCTAATTTGGCTATTGCTATTTCGGTCGGTTAAATTGGATGAAAGTTCTCTATCTTGGGAAACTACAATCACTTCTTTTCAGGTCGAATTTCGTTTTTTGGCTCTACGGCTTTCATTGAGGATGTGAAGAAGAAAAAAGGAGAGCAACTTTCAACACTCAGCTAGGTACTACAATATATTATGTGTTTGCCGACACAACATAAAGTTGATGATGAAATCTAATGAATGAAACGTTGCATCGCAAATTGGTTTATATCAGATTATAACAAATATGAAACAGTATTGAAAGTTCCTCTGATTTATTTCATAACATTCGAAATCAAGGCGGAAGAGCCAAAAGACGAAATTCGACGTTACTAGTTTTTGGAATATTATCGATCTGTAAAAAGATTATTCTTATTGTAATTTCTGAAAATGTGAAACTTTTGTCCAATTAAACCGTTTTTTTACCGTTTCCGACATAGGAATCGTTGGATCACCTAAAAAAAACGGCCTGTATATATTTCGTAATTTGAAATAAATTACGGAAGTCGCCTAAGACAGTACAAATATATGCTAATAAAGCGGTTGGTTCTCAAATATTTAGGTTAAATGAGGTGAGGTTCAGGTGAAATTTGCACCATTATCAGAAAAAAATATATATATAACAAGCATTTTTCCTCAAATCTTTTCAGTTGAATATAATAATGAAAAGTTGAAAACAAAGAAGAATGTTATTAGAATAATTGAAGATAAGGTTTATTCAATCACAAAGTGGGTCTTCTCTCCATCATTAGTGTACCTAACTGGTAGCATCTATAGTCTATTTCAAAAGAGTGTAGAGTAATAAATCATGAAGTGTCATAAAATTTGCCTGAATTAGACGGCCCTGGTCTTTATAATTCCTCTTTTGGTAGATTGATGGTGGTAGCTGCCTAACCACGTTAGCTTCATAAGGAGATGACTATAACTAAGTCTTTCAACTAACTTGGAGCTTTTTAATTCTTCTGGGTAAACTATCACCTTCAATGTTAGGGCTCATCAAATGGGGGTGTTAATGACACTCATCTGATCACCTTCATTTGATAGTGTGCGAAAAGTAGTTTCAATAGAATAAGAATATAATAATAAACAAAAATGTCGTTGAGGAAGTAGAAAAAATATTGTCATTTTCATAATAAGACATTTCGAATGTACTAATTTATCAGTATAACTGGTTGCCTGATTCCTACTAATATTTGGTATAGTCGAAGTAACCGATATAGTAATCTTAAAGGTGTCGGCGAAGTCAAAGGCCTAAAAAACCAATACAAAGGAATTATGCCGCAACGAATTGGTTCACCTGGACTAAAGAATTGGCGGTTTGTATTGAATAATTTTCACTAACCGAGTTTTATGATTGGCTGAAGAGTCATAAAATTAAATTTGAAGTCAAGTTACGGTGACCAACAGAATGTAGCGATGAGTACCGCCGTTGTGTGTGTTATTAAAGGGGAACTGCTGGAAGGTAGGGGGCACTATATCTTTTACTTGAACTATACGTGTTCAATTGGATTTCAAACTTGCTCTCATATCACACAAACGTAAAATTAATCAGGGTCGGTAAGTATCATTTCCGTTGAATAATTTTAAAGAAAGTAAATATAATATGGAAAATGTAATGAAGAGTAATAAAGAAAATGTTGTATTCATAACTTTAAAATTTTCCCCATTTTTATTCGTCGCCTTTAAATTTTTCATTATTTTATAAGACTGGAAAGTGAGAGATGCAAGTTTTGAAAACGGAAAAGGAGATATAAAGAACAAAAAGTTTTTAATATCCCACAACTCCTAACGTGTGCAATAATTTATTGGCCAATAACAGTTTATCTACATTGAACAACTAGCTCCTTCATATTTCTTAAAAAATATTTCTTTGAGTGAAATAGATCTGATAAAAAAATAGAGCCTCTGAGAATGAGTCACTGGTATCTAAGTATTCTCAAGAAAATTATAACAGTGACTATAATTTCGATTAGGATTTCTCGAAGCCTTCTTTATTTTTATTCTTTCGACACTACTAATGTGGTCAATTTGGTCAATGTGGTGTTTGAAAATAGTAGTCTTTGGGTAATACTTATAATAATGATGTACACAAAAGCTCATAACGCAAGGTGCAGGGTCCGTCGCGATATTCATGAGTCAAAATGAATTTACTTTTGGCATATCGAGCGGATTGCCGGTCGTAGGCCAGAAAATTCATTTTAAATCGATATCGAGCATTTGCGTTTTCAAATTCAACCTAACGGCATATGCAATCATTCCAATGCTCCATTACTTTCTTCAACACTCCTACGGTATTGACTGACGAGACATAGAGACACGAACATTTTTTACGGCAACCCTATTGGTACACCTTCACAAAAAAAATTTATTTATTAAATTATAATTTTCACCTGGTTAACAAATTGGTGAAGGTGGATCTTAGTTGCTCAGAGTTTTCAATTTTAGGTGAGGCGAATATCGTCCGAAAAGAGGAAGAAAAACTGATGAAATATCGAGATTTTCTCTTCGATCTCCGTTGACTACATCTAGACTACCTACTCTGTTAAAATGGTTGTTTTGATTGTTGGTGGAAAGATGCCTTCTCTACTCTCGAATCTCAAGATTATAGGTACATTTATGGGGCTCGACCGGCACAACCTGTTTGCATTGGTTTTCAATTGGCAAGTTGTGCATCTAATATGGAATTAAAGAGCATTATTAAATTATAGTAAAATCAGTAACATTGTATACGAAGGCTCTAGACGAGAGGGTCAATAAGTGCCATCGGGCAAGCTGGCCATTTCTTGAATTTCAGGTGATTCCTTTAATAATTGAATATTTTGTATAGATATGGGTATACATAGGGAAGTTAATAATCGGACATAGCACTCAAGAAAGTGGCAAACCATAGACACGTATTTCGGGCTTTTTGGCTCTTCATCAGCATGGTGCGGCCAAGTGTAAGGATGGGCAACACTTGTTTACCAGAAGAAAGAAATACAAATGCACGGAGCCACTAGCAGGAGCCAGCCGCACATTTGTGGTTTCAGGTAATAGATCTTGTGTTTACAAGAAAACTATCAAAATCACCACGGAGGCAGCTATAGTTACCTGCGTGACATCCGATGTATCGATATAGATAAAGAAGTTATTAATCGGACATAGCACTCAAGAAAATGGCAAACCATAGACACGTATTCGGGATTTTTGACTCATCATCAGTATGGTGCAGCCAAGTGTAAGGCTGGCTCCTGCTGGTGGCTCCCTGGATTTGTATTTCTTTCTTCTGGTAACCAAGTGTTGCCCATCCTCACAATTGGCTACACCATACCCCGAAACACGTGTCTATGGTTTGCCACTTTCTTGAGTACTATGTCCGATCAATAACTTCTTTATCAGTATCGAGACACTCGATAATCTTCGTATTTGATATGGGTATGTATAGAAATAAATCGAAAAAATGTATCATAATCCACAGTATTTCCGTAAATATTGACTCGAGAAAATTTTGTGATGAGTACACTTCAACATACCATAAATTCAAGCGAATAATGGTGAAAATTTTTCCTCCGGTATCGGCGGCATTTAATTACCGCCCAAATTAGAGATAATTTACTTTTCTTTGTGATCTCACATATTCCATGCGGAATATTACTTTGCGATTTTATAACGAAAGGAAATGTGGAATTTTTCATTGTAATTTTTTTTTCATTTTGAGTGTACTTTTACGATGAAATGAAATTTGAAAGATTAAATTTGCGATATAAATATCTATCGTTATAAGTATTACACTTCACCATAAATTTACAGCGGAATTTTACACTACAACATCATTTTAAACTGCATTTTTTCATTTAAAGGTTACCTTACCTTCAAACATTCCGTTGTAAGTAGGTACGTATTCTGAATAATTTTGAAGGAAATTATATCTTAATCGGACATACTTCAGAGTCTATTTTTACCTTGTAACCTTGATAGTCACTTCGAAATGGAACTGGAATGGAAAAATGAAACAACTTTATTCTCAGTAAAACACTTGTATGAAATAATTCAGGAAAATGAAAACATGATCTCTTCAAATCAACATTTCTCTCTCAGCATCTCATCCTTTTTTCTTTCCCAAATATTGGTGGTATTATCCTGTAAGAGAAATAAACGATTATGATATAAATAACAAGTATGAAAATCTGAAAAAAATTCTTTTCGATACATTTCACAATTCTGAATCATTTGAACCCAAAACAATTGAACAATCAATCCGAACACCGTATATTCTTCCCGTTAGTGTACCTAGACACAATTTTTGCAAAATGATATTTTTCCGGATTGATCGTTTCCTTTAAAGCAATCACGGGTCATCTATATCTTTAAATAGAAAAGTGAAATTTGCTCATTGGTCCTCAGTATACTACACTCTATAAAAATCTGTTGAAATCCATTTTTCCATGAATGACAACCCTCAGAACTCGAGGCTTGTGCGAGCTGAGGATTAACTGGGTCTAACCCGTTAACGTACGATTTCTAGCACGGGTCAGACGACATGCAGTGAAAATCTAAAATCCCATAGTTTGAATCTGACTAATC
>NW_019296046.1:1811-13001 GCF_000500325.1 Leptinotarsa decemlineata
TATTATTATACGCTTCCTTTACCAATCAAATTCATTTTTCGAAGTATAAATATTTATTTCCCAACTGTTATCTGTATAAATCTGTTCAAAATCTGTTTTTCCGTTAATCTGGAAAATTTCTATTGCTTTCCACTGTACAATTAGTTTTTAGCCGAATCCTCACACTGTAGGTTCTTCAGAATGTGGACGCTCAATTTGAGACTTACCACTTCAATTTTTAAATTCCCTTCTCAGCATTATGCCTATATGCATAGCTAAAAAGCTGAATTATTTGTCAAAAAGACTAAGCAAATTTCAATGATAGAAATATCATTTGTATTCATCGTTTGTTTGAAGATTGTTGACAATGTTTCACAGTGCAATTAATTAGTTCGGATTTCCATTGTCTAATATGATATAAATTGATTTGAAATCCTTGATAGAATTTGTAAAAAATTAAAAAAGTCCGCTGAAAAATAACAATTATATAAAACAAAAAAACTGAAATTAGCAACAACCAATGAATCAAAAAAATTTGAAGAATGAACACGAGATGAAAATTAAAAAATTATTAACAAGAAATGAAAATTGAAAGATTCCAAACCAAGTTACGTCACGACGTTTCGATTGTTAGTATCCACAATCGTCTTCGGGTGATAACTGGACTTATTCCTCCGAGATCCGTCTATTTATAGGCCATTCGAGTGCTTTCACATATCCCCTCTTCCCTCTCTTCGCTTCATCGGTTTTAGCGGAAGCTGACCGTTTAGCGGGGGTTGGTCGTGTTCCGCTTGATTAGAGGTTTCCATATAATGCGTATCTCTACGCTAGCTTAGTTAAATGCGTTGTTAGACATATATGCGGCTTCTTTGAATTTTCTGCTGAACCAGTGTTCCTCCTTGTGGATGATTCTAGCTTGAGCCCACTTGATGTTATATTGATGAGTTCAAACATACTCTGCTAGTCCGGATTTGTTAATTTCTCATCGCTGTGTGTATTTCTTGTGCTCGGCAATGCAAACTTTTAATGCCCCGATAGTTTCACCGATGTATGATTCTCCGCACTAGCAGGGTATCCGGTAAATGTAATTCTTGGAATCGCAAGTAGATACTCAAAGTGGATTCAAGAATAAAAAGGCAATGTGAGTAATGAGCGTTCGGGAGGCGTGGTTTGAAAGTGTGACGCCTGTGCTGGGGCTCGTGATTGGTAGTTTTCTGACAAATAAGTATGGCGGCTTTGCCAGAGCTCTATGATTGGTTTTTTAAAAAATGTCGGCTCTGCTATGATTGGTAGTTTTCTGAAAAATAAGTATGGCGGCTTTGCTGGAGCTCTGTGATTGGTTGTTGATGTGAGATGTAAGTTAGATGGTTTGGTTAGTCATATGAGACTGAGAGAGATGGAGATAGCATCGAACTGATCCATTTCAAAGATAGAAGTGGCGTAAACAGTTCGGTGTTGTCAATTGTAAAATAAAGTATTGTTTATGGAGGCGATGTGACTTATGAGACGTGGCCACTTTTCTAATGAGGAACGTATGAATTTTTGCAGCGTTAAAGAAAAAAACATGGCTACTATCGTAATATACAGGGTGTGCAGCGTTTAAGGAAAAAACATGACCGACGTCAAAGTATACAGAGTGTGTGCAGCGTTAAAGAAAAACATAGAAAAACATGGCTACCATCGTGATATACGGGGTGTGCAGCGTTAAAGAAAAAACATGGCGTCCAGCATTAAAGAAAAAAACATGGCTACCATCGTGATATACGGGGTTTGCAGCGTTCAAAAAATATGGTGGCAGAAATTGAGCGAGATATACAACGTTAAAGAAAAAACATCGCTGCAAGAAAAAAGTTGGCATCATCAGGAGATGACGGAGAAAAAACCTAGATGGCGCGCACGCAACATGAAAGGTTACGAGGGTCTAATATTTTTTCGAGGTATCCGTCATGCCATGCATTATATGTCTTTAATGAATGTGTCAAATATATGAAGTAACAAAGTTTCGGATCTGTACGATTAATCGAAAAATAAACACTTCCGGTTTATACAAATTGAGATAGAAGCAAAGTAATGATGAATTCGGATTGGCCATATTGCCTAGAGTCCAAATCTACAATAAAACGGTCATTTCCGGTTTTCACTTCCGATCGTCCGATTTCGATAATTTCGACATCAATGGATTCGTCTCGATGTCACAAAACATTATTAGGCATTTGCAAAAGTGTTGAAAGCATAGGAGGTTAACTTTGTTATTATTGAAGATAGCAGGGGATTGCGGATACTCTAACGTCACAATTTTTACTGGAGAACACGAAAATGAAAATTATAAGTATGTAGCATGAATTTTCCATCATTGAGGTAGTCTTTTGTGTCGAATATCTGCATTTCGGATGTTGTAATTATATTTGACTCGGTTTTGCAACGTTGCCAAATGTTAGGTGGTAAATGGGGGAGTGGGGGGACGAAAACACACGACATTGTGGAAGGGGGTAATATCATTGTTTGAAAGTATGTTAATATTGTTTAACAGTTGAAATAATCAGTGATAAAATGTCATCTGAAAAAGAGAAACGGAAAGTCGGAGAAAAAAAGATTGTTTTGAAGCAGCTGAATGATTTAGATTTTCAAGACAGAGTGTTCAATCGAAAAGTACCCCAAACGAAATATCCATTGTGAAGAGTTCAACCTCACAGCATAAATAACGTCGTCGCCAATGCTGAAAATGAATTTTGTGCTTTTAACTGCAATAATAAATAACCTTTTTTAAGTAAATGTACCAAAGGGCGTGAAATACATGGCAATATGTGTGAAGCCCAATAATTTCGACAATCGATGCAATAGGACACAATGGAAATCACAACACAACAAAGTTCTTGTTTCGGGGTTGAAATTAGATGATTTTAATGTATTTCCACGTGTTAAAACCGAAAGTGACCATAAAAATTATATATTAGCTCTTGTTTTCAAGATATAGTATCATTATATTATATATATGTATAATACCTTGTACAGTTAGTTTTATCCCACTGCCTTCACAATGAATCTCCTCTGAGAACTGTTTTAAATCAAGACACTGAGCTAGAAATGATGATTTAACAAAGATGGCAGTTCCTCCATGTATATGAGTAATACGACAAAATTCAGATATCAGACTATAGCCAGGTATGGACATGAATTCAATATTCTCGGTATCACACCAGTGCTCAACAATACTAATGATGTCCGAATCCTCTTCCGATAAAAGAACTTCCAGTTTATTAATTTTGTTTGTTAATGATTGAGCCTTTAGATGAAGTATTTTGAAATTGTATATGTTCTTTTTTACATTTAATTCAGGTTTGGAATTATCAGAAGAACCAGTATCAGAGATGATATTTGGGGCATATTGATGATCACTGGTGTTGAAAGGGACGAATGTGTAATTTGTTGGGCCAATTATTGGGGTCCAGAAGTTCATCCATTGACAGATCAAAACTACCTATTTTGAAGCATTTTTTAATACTTGGATTTGAGGTCAAAACAATCAACGTTATTATCAGGAAAGACTTTTTTTACATATTCCTTAACATTATCGATGTGAGTAGGTCACTGGGATGTCCTGTGCCATATGATTTAGCAGTAAGTAGTTGTGAGGATGTATTACTTTTTTTGATTTTTTCTGAAACGTAGACAACTCCTGAATTCCAGGAGTTGTCTACGGAGGTACTAGGGGGATTTGGGTCAATATCGTTAATCAGGTTAATGATTTCGACTTCCAGTAATTGTAAGTTCGATTTACTCTTATCTGATGTATCACCCTGTATGCCTGGACTTAAAATAGTGTTTGATAGTATTTTATTGCTATTGGATTTCATAGATGTTCGGTTGTTTTTACTTTGGTCTTTTTTTGTATCATTAGGCAGATTAGAGTTACTTTGGGCAGTTTTTTGTGATCAGGTTGATTAGTTGATGCTTCTATGCACTTTAAAGATGGGTTATTTTCCAGGAGTATGATTTTTTCAGATAAAAGTGCAACGAGTGTGTCTTTGTCCCTGATGATTGTGTCCTTGTCCATGATTATTTGCCTTAGGAGTTTGTTTTCTTCCCTCAGAGAGCTTGTTTCAGAGAGAGGATCTGAGTCATAATCTGGTGCCTGGAATTTCGTGCTGAGAATCACTTCACAACAAGAATTCACTCTTTTTGCACAGCTACTATGATAAATAGAAACACAACACAAGCCCGTACTGACGTTTTTCTTGCAGATTTTCTTTAGCACATCAGAGCCGACATTCTTACTGGCATCCATGTTGAATGTTGAATAGCGACGAGGAAGAAAAGAAAGACCTCGAAAAACCTGTTACTCCAACTTCAGCAGATCGTAGAAAAAGTTTCAGAAGAAACAGTTCCACCACAGATGAATGCACAAAAGGAGCCAAAGAAATAACCGATCTTGAACTCCTCACTAAGCTGGACAACCTTAAACCCATCACCAGAAGTTCTCCACCATTAACTCTAACGCCCAGTTTTAAAAAAGTACCCCTCGCAACTTACTTCGACAAGTCAGGCACTGTTAATTATAGTATATAAAAATATAAAAAATATAGGGTGTTCCATAAGAAAAAATATAACTTTGGTATGTAACTTTTTTGAGAGTCACCCTGTATATTTCAAAATNAACAAATTTGAAGGCACCTGCATTCGGCCAAGATTTCGGGGGTATTGTTGGTATGACAGGTTCTACTTCTGGAGGTAACTTACTATATTCCAAAACCCTCTCTACAGACATGAGTTGGTTAATAATTTCAGCTGAATACATCATGGCAAACTGTACATTCGAACACAAATTGGTAGCTTGGGTTATTGCAAGTCCCACTTGCCCTCCGGTCATTCCCAAAACTGAAAAAAAAAGAAATTCATTCAAATAAATTCTCAGTCCTGGTATGAATTTATCATAATGTGGTTCATCCTGTCCAAAAAAACTCCAGGAACTGAAAGAATTTCAAGAAACGACGTACCAAATCGTTACCCTCTTCAATATTTTTGTCAAAGATGACTGATTTCTCATGGAATGCCTATCTCTTTGATAAAATCAACTGAATAGTAGAATTTGAAAACGAGTCACCGTTCGCTGTGTGTCACTTTAAAGGGTGTGAGAATAGAAGTAGTCTAAGACAACAATTCAAAACACTGATATAGAAAAGGATATGAAAATCGAGACATTAAAAAAATATAATGCGAAAAAACGATTATTTGGTAATATAACAATACCTATTGAAGTTAAATACGGAAAAAGAGAAGTAGAATTTGAAAGGTTCGAAAATTGTTAAAGCCTGAATATACAGGCCGTTTCTTTTATCATGTAGTAATATTGCTATATTCTAAACCGTAACAGATACGAAGACGATTAAATGGGAAAAAAGTTAACTGTCATCGTGAATAATACAATGGTTGAAGAGAATTTACGGGGACTCTTGCCCTTCTCGAATCATAGGGGGAAATCAAAAAATGAAGTTTTTCGTTTTTTCGAATGGAATTGTTATTTCGGAGAATATCTAGAAACGGAAAAGGAAAATGTTATTTTATTCGGAATGTACTATGACGATATAATAATAAATATTCGATAAAACGTTTCGTGTCAACATGGCCATCATCAACTTGTTTTTTAAATACGGACCTGTCTTTTTTATTACAGATATAAAGCAATGAATTCACAATTCGAAGGTGTATCACATTTGATATTTTTGTAGCGTTTCATTTGAAATAACTGTCATCATCAAGGAAAAATATTTTAAATTACGGTCCTGTCGTTACTTCTTTTGTAAATTCGTACTTTTTCTTTTTGTAAATTTTTGTATTGCCGTAATCCTTCTTCCAAGGCTTATTTCTCCTTTATCAATTATAATTCGTGATAAATTTCACTAGTTCGGACTTCCATTGTCTTACATATAAAATGATTTGAAATCCTCGAAACAACTGAAAAAGAAGAATCAAAAATAAATAGCTGAATATAACAATTACGTTAAGCAAAAATAACCTGAAATGAAATAATAGTGAAATAAAACACAAGTAAAAATAGAACNGGAGTAATATTTTTGAGCCACATAGAATTCAACTAAGTATTTTATTTCAAGTTGCCTAGTCAACCTGTTTTACAAGTACCTGCAACTGATGTGGTTTTATTGGTTTCCTATCTACCCTTTGTGTATGTGTGTTTCTGCGCGCTTGTCACTATTTTCTTTTGTTGAAACAAGCGCGAGCGAGTATTGAAATCGAGGGTGCGGGTGTGTGGGCGGAGCAAACATTCAGTTGTTTTGTGATTTTTCGCGTTTTCATAATATTTTCTTACCTATGCTAATATGGATTCTAAAAAGCGTGAAGTGGACAGTGAAAATAGGAGGTTTCTGGCAGAATGGACTGAACAATATTGTTTTACGCTACCTAATAGGCCTCAAGCGGTACCAGAGTGCCTTATACGCAATAAAAATGTCGCTATTGTTAAGATTGGTGATTTGAAGCAACACTACGAAACAACTTCTCAGCAATTTCACAAAAACTTTCCTCTTGGCAGTAAGGCTCGTAAAGAAAAAAATCAGACAAATACCAGTTCTTACGAAATGAGTACAACATTACTAGTTCGTTGCATAAGCGAGCTATAAAAATTCACAGATGCAGCGCTACGTGTGTGCTGGGCGCTTAATAAATAGCAGAAACAATTTTCAGATTCTGAGATGGTGAAAAAATTTATGTTAGAAGTAGTCACGGCACTCTTCGAAGAAAAAAAATTGTCGCTGCATTATCAGCAAGAAGTAATATACGGAAAACGGACAGTTTTGCTGCTGATATTAAAAACACTCTTCTTGAACTTCTGTAAAACGCACCTTGCTACGCCATAGCACTTGAATCATGTGACATTGTTGATGATGAACAGTTGTCTATTTTCGTAAGAGTTCTTGATATTAGAGTCACATTTTTAGGGAATACTAATACTATGTTGCTGTATCGCTGCTGTTCCAATGTTTTAACAGAATCAACGACCTTAGACGTGCGCAGTGTTATAGAACAATGCTTTCAAATAATTGTTATACAGCGCCATCTAGTGGCGAATTACAGAAAAATTGATAGCCTATGAAAAATTACTTATACATGTCAAGTTTCATCACGATCGGTTAAGCGATGTAGAAGTTTATCACTTACCAATCAACCAACCAACCAACAAACAAAAAAGCATACATGAATCCAATAGTATATAAATCAAACCTCGCAACACACGCCATACAAAACAAACATAATTTCCCCCCACCAGAGAACATAAAACTCATACAAACCAATCCGGAATCGGCTGCTCTCCATCGAGCCATGAGTTGAAAACTCTGGCCAGATGGCGGTGGGTACTTGGTAGTTTTTTTCACCAATAAGTGTTCAGCCCATCTGGGCCTGGAGCTTTACTGATTTATATTGTATATGATATTGTATATTATTATTGTTATTATTATTATGTGTGTTCAGCGAGTCTTGGCCTACACCTGCCGATATAAAGGAGATGTCTCCCAGTGACGTGCCCACCTTCCTGGAAAAGACACGAAAAACGATGACCTAGGAGGACAACTCCTCGGGAGGATGTACAATGGGTCACCTGTGGCCTAAGTGCTGTGGAATTACATTCACCCTCCCTACTCTACAAATACAAAATGTAAGGAGCGCTGTCGAGAGTAGACTGTATTATTATATGGAACTAGGTGGAGGTCATTTTGAACAATTTATCCGTTGATCTTGTTTCCACTGATATTATTTGTTATTGATTTTCTCATTAAAATGAACGACATCGAATTTCCTGGTTTTTTTCTTAAATAAAACGTTTAACATTCAATTTCTCATTAGATAATGAACCAATTTCGAAAAAAAATACAGAGGTAATAGAGGAACAGAAGACGTTTCAAATTATGTATCATTCGAACCCCCCATATCATTGAAAAATAGGGGGGGTTAGTTGCTGACCGCAGGGGGGTGAAGTTTCGGGAATGATTTCCATATCAGATTTAGTCTCCCTAAAAATGAAAACTGATGTGTTCT
Source organism: Leptinotarsa decemlineata (assembly GCF_000500325.1). Taxonomy (NCBI): domain Eukaryota; kingdom Metazoa; phylum Arthropoda; class Insecta; order Coleoptera; family Chrysomelidae; genus Leptinotarsa; species Leptinotarsa decemlineata. The sequence goes on from NW_019296046.1 coordinate 9,840, forward strand.
TTGGAATTTTCAATTACACGTCCGTTTCTGATATACAGGGGGTTGTCAAGTTTTTGTTGAAACGCCCTGTATAAATCAATAGCGATTCCCATTTTCGAGTGCAATGTGTATTGCGTAATATAAATCTTCAAGAATTGCAACTATTCAGTAAGTTGTACTATTCATGGATAATGCCTGTGAATGAAATGAATTATTGAAAAAATAAAATTTCAAAACTTATTGAAAAAAATCAGCCGACGTTTAGGTAGCAATTACTCTTCTGCTATCAAAACTGATATTAAAAATATCTCTTTCAAAAATATGGACTTTTCGGAAATATCAATTCCACATTAACTTTTTGGGGTGAACTTTTCATATTGCCCTTCACTACATTCGAAAGCAGATTCTCTGATGATAACGCCCTGAGATGAAAAACAGAGGTTGCATTTTTTGATGTAACCAACTGATCTTCAGCCTTTCCCGTTTCAGTAAATGTTCACATTATTTATTGTATCATTCTGGGAATAAAGACCTATTATTATTTTTTTTTACCAAAATATACGCTGGTCAGGCCCTATCCCCCAAAACCCCGATACATTCGGAAGGGCGCGCTAGCATTATTAACCAACGACCACTCCCCACACCGTGGGGTAAGTGATCATTGGGAGTAGATGAACAACGGGGTTTTTGTGGCACCGGAAATTCAACTAACAGAAGCAATGAAGTACAGTGCATTTTCGACCGTTTTCCGACCGTTTTCGACCGGTTTTCGTGCGTTTTCGTGCGAAAGGTCACATACTTGACCAACTGCGCCACGAAAGCGCACGAAAAGCGTTGAGTGGAAAAACGTTATGCGAAAGCATTATACGAAAAAACGTTGCACGAAAAAACCGATCGTTGTTTTTTCCGTAATGCTTTTCGTGTAGCGCTTTCGCGTAACGTTTTTTCGCGTAACGCTTTTCGTGTAGCGCTATCGTGGCGCAGTTGGTCAAGTATGTGACGGTTACGCACGAAAAACAGTCGGAAACGCACGAAAAACGGTCTAAAACGCACTGTACTTCATTGCTTCTGATAGTTGAATTTCCGGTGCCACAGAAACCCTCTTGTTCATCTACTACTGGGTCCGAGAATCATCTGCCCTGAGAAAGCGCAGTGAGCCAAGAATGACAGCCTTCTGCATCTGCCTTGGTGCGGCAGGCCGGTATGATTTTGAGATTCGAGAGTAGAGAGGACATCATTCCACCAAGGACTCCAATAATAAGAACAACCACCTTGACAGACTGAAAAAAAATACAGAGGTATTAGAGGAACAGAAGACCTTTCAAATGATGTATCATTCGACCCCCCCGCAGGGGGCTGAAGTTTCGGGAATGATTTCCATATCAGATTTAGTCTCCCTAAAAATGAAAATTGACGTGTTCTTTGGAATTTTCGATTACACGTCTGTTTCTGATTTACAGGGGCTGTCAAGTTTTCGTTGGAACGTCCTGTATAGATCAATAGCGATTTCCATTTTTGTGTGTGATGTGTACTGCGTAATATAAATCTTTGAAAATAGTAACTAGTCAGTAAGTTGTACTATTCATGAATAATGCCTATGAATGAAATGAATTATTGAAAAAATAAAATTTCAAAACTTGTTGACGTTTCGGTAGAAATTTCTCTTCTGCTTTCAAAACCTTAAAATACTGTTATTGTAAATACCTCTTTCAGAAATATGGACTTTTCGAAAATTTCAATTCCACAGTAACTTTTTGGGGTGAAATTTTCATATTGCCCTTCACTATATTTGAAAGCAGATTCTCTGACATACCTATGCATTTACTTTTCATATTGTGGAAGATGAAAAACCCAGAAACATCAAGGAAGATCGGAATAATATTACTGAATTTGATTGATATACGACAAATAGTTGATGTTCCCGATCCATTNTGATTGATATACGACAAATAGTTGATATCTCCGATCCATTTTCTCTCAAGTAGATATTTGCTCATCAGTTGTTAACATTCATACTTACTGTGGGTCTACATTAGCAGTTGCTTCATCTAACATGAGAACTTTGTTATTCCTGAGAATTGCTCTTGCTAGACAAATGAGTTGTTTTTGTCCCACGCTGTAATTGGAACCTCGATCCATAACCATGTTCTCTAGCTGATTGATTATATTTGCAGAATCTTTCAACTCAACTTCGTTTAAAGCTTTGTATAACATTTCGTCCGTGTATTCCCCAAAGGGATCCAAGTTATATCTTAGAGTTCCTGAGAATAGAACAGGATCTTGAGGTATGATGGAAATTTTTGATCGGAGAATTTCCAGTGGAATATTATTTATGTTGATGCCATCAATTTCGATTTTCCCTTCTGCAATAGCCATTCTGAGAATCGCTACAACAAGGGATGACTTCCCTGCTCCAGTTCGTCCGACGATTCCCACCTGAGATGAAAATTGAATCATTATCATTTGATAAAGATTTCAGTTACCGAAAATTAATATTATCATGATGGTGAACGTGAAATTTCTCTCAAAGTGTCTTGGAGATGTGTCCAAATTCAATCACACGACAGAGGCGGTAAAACCTCCATATGTTATGCAGCAGCAAAACGTTATTTGAAATCCCAATTCAGTGATATTTGCAATAGTTACCCAGTATTCGTCAATATTCATTTCAAAACATTAGGAAGGCTACAATAAAATGGTACCACTATTTTCTCCTCTCACTTAAACTTTCTGCATGATGCTGATAACTGAGCAAGAAGTAAAACAGTTTCGATTGGTTTCAGGCTATCCTCGGAAGCAGAACTGAACGCCAATCAAAATGATGTGCCATTCGATCAAGATTTTCAGTATGCAACACAAAAATGTTTGATACGAATCATACAGGGTGATTCAAAAGTACTTTGACAAACTTCAGGAGGTGATTCCTCACAATATTCTAATATGAATTATTCAAATAAATAAATATCCGGAAACGCTTCGTTTCCAAGATACAGGATGTTGAAGTTTTATTTTTATTTTCGTTTTTTTCAAATGACTTTTGAATTACTGAACTTAATTAAACGAAACTTGGTAATAGGGGGTTTTTCAGGTGTCGAATTCGAACCTGATGTTCTTATTGCTCTTACTCGTAGGGGGCGCCACCTACACGTCTTTTTCTTTTTTAAAGATTCATAACTTTTTTGG
>NW_019296047.1:1969-13965 GCF_000500325.1 Leptinotarsa decemlineata
TGTGTAGGTTAAACTCCAGTATTAATTTTTGTTAATTTTATTTTATTAATTGTTAATCCGATTATTCCGCCGACTTTATTCATCAATAAAGTTGGTTTGTGAAAACTCTGCCAATATTATTTCATTTCCTCAAACCCCTAAAAGACCACGCATTTAAGCCGTAACCGAATCCAGTCCCTGAGGATATAATTGGTGGCATAACCAAGCCATTTCTTTACGAAGATAGAAAGGTAAAATTTCAACTGTTGATCAACTAGCCCACTAATGGGCTCATTTACCAATTTTTTTTTTATTTCATCATTTGAAAGTTTATGTTTCAAATAGTACATCTGCATAAAATCTGAATTTTCACTCTATATCTTCCCCTTCAAATTAACAGTTGAATGTGGCGATCACCGAAACGGGGCGTGGTCAAACTTGACATCACATCAGCCGATTCGGCGACAAGGGAGTGCTGGCGGATAAGCGAAATATATACGTGTACTGAAGCCTTAGAGAGCAAGTTGTGTGTTGTTTACTGCAGTGTATCAACTGCGTGAATATGTATCACGAAGTGTTTTCAAACCAGTCAGCAAATGAAACAAAATCCGACGATGTCAGCGATTCATAATCTCCAACTACAGGCCCGGTTACCACCGCTCGAAGCTTGTTGCCTGGTGTGACGTCAGGATGTACCGCGGGCAATATCACATTTTCAATTGCTCTTGCCCAGTTGTTAATTGACATGAAAACCGGAAAATTTTGTGGGATACTTGGGAGATGATTTACTTTTATAATATACCATTTTCAATAAAAACTAAATTAGCCTGAATGAGCCCATTCTCAATCCGTGTGATCAGGATGGATTTCAAACTTTTCCTGTTCTGAAAGATTGTTGTGGAAAGATTTCAGGTCAATGTGATTAATTTTGGGTTCAGTATAAGTCAATGGATTTGAGAAAGCTGCTTTCGCCAGTTGATCTGCTCTTTCATTGCCTGGGATGCCCACATAAGATGGGACCCACATAAATCTGATTACTGCTTGCATTTGTTTGAGTACACGAAGCTCTTGTTCGATGGAAAGTATAATGGGATTTTGGATGTTTGATTGATCCATTTCCAGAAGAGCACTCATGGAATTTTTTATAATGAGGCATTTCCCAATTTTTTTAATATTAATGTACTTCCAGGCTTTCCATATAGCGTATATTTCTCCAGTGAATACCGTAATCTCTCTTGATAGTTTGAATGAAGCTTGAAAACCTGCGATAGTGAAAGCTGATCCGACTCCGTCTATAGTTTTGGATGCATGTGTAGAGGAAGTTGAAATCTGCATATTGTTCTAGTAGACGATGAAATTCAGCATTGATTCTTCCGTGTTTCGTCTGACTTTTATCATATTGTGAGAGGGTATGGTCAACTATGATTTTCGGGATCCTCCAGGATGGAAGTGTTGAAATATTTGACGAAATGAATGTTTTATCATGAACATTGTTTTTGTTCTCTAAAAAGTTAACAATTAGACGTAATTCATTCATTGGTGATATGTGAAACTTGAAAAAAATCAGGATATAGCTCATACTTATTGAAATTCCAATCTTGAACATTATCTATACTATTAACAATTTGCTGAATACTATTGATGAAGTAGTAGTTGAATTCGTTTACTATTTCAATTTTATTTTTCATAAATTATAATTATTGAATTTCCAATTTTAAACATTATCTATACTATTAACAATTTGCTGAATACTAGTAATGAAGTAGTAATTGAATTCGTTTACTATTTCAATTTTTTTATTAACAATATACATCTGGTTTGTTGAGTTGAAATAAATACAGCTTGGAAAGTTTTGGCAATTCATGTTTATAACCTTTTTTAATGTTTTCCACATCGGTTGAGAGTCATTTCTATACATATTTACTTTATCGAAGAAGTATTGTTCTTTTTCCTTTTTCAATAAATTTACTACTTCATTTATCTGTTTCTTAAATTCTTTCCATTTGACATTTGTATTCACCTCAATAGTTTTTTTAAAATCCTTATATATCTGATCACGTTGTCTTATTTTATCATGAATTCCGTTGTCAAACCATGGAATGTTACTTTTATAGTGACAGACTTGAATTGGTGCAACTTTATTGATAACTGATTGACAGTTATTAAGTAAATTGAAATATATGACACTGACATCCCAATCACATGAAATTAAATCTAGTTTAATTTTTTTCTAATTTCGCTCACTAAGGTTTGTATAATTTTTGATAGAATTGATTCCAGTTTGTTTGTTATTTTTGAGACAAATATATATCAATGAATGGTCACTTATTTTAGCAGTAGGATGGACAAAACAGTTTGCACAATTATTATTAGTTAGTACATAATCAATTAGAGTCCATATTGCAAAAACATAGATTTGATGTTTTTCTCATGAAATATGCTATTCAAGAATTCTGAATTATTCTTAGTTTATTGTATTAGTTTGAGAATATCTATATAGGACGCAACTGCAGTAACGTTAGTTACAATTAAAAGTGGTAAAAACATGAAAATTTCCATTTCTCTGTTCACAAATTAATCAGTCTTAATTTTTACATCATTCTCAGTTATCTCTGTTACAACATAATTCCCCTTCTCAACTAACTTTGGCGTCTTTATTTTCTGTATCACGTCTTCCCAGCTATATAATTTCTCATCTTTGAACCTTGCTTCATGCATCTAACTATTAAACCATCTACAAATACAAAAAACTCAACCAGGATACTTCGCCATGCCCCATTTATTCAAGACATGATCACCAGTGGTAGCACTTTTATCAGTGTCTGAGACAACAATAGGTCTATCTTTCTCTAAATCATTTGAATCGTTTTCCTTGACTATTCAAGGGTGATCTTGAATGCGCGAAGTTCGTGATTATAATTATCTATATTTATTGTATCAATTGCCATAGACATTTGAGAGGATTTGTGCGCTTATAAGCAAATCGATTACTTGGGTGCTGTTGGAAATATCCCAAATGATACTGGGTGCAATCTTCTTTGCAAACTGTACATGAAAGTCTCCTGCACTCTAAGGTATTGTTTGAGAAAACGAACTGGTGTATTTTTTGTGTTCCCCGGAATGTAGGAATGATCTTAGATTGTTTTATGAGATCATCCATCAAGGAAATATTTACTGTGGTGACTTCAAACGATGAAATTGAAGGACATCTATATTGAAGGATATGTTTCAATGAATTTATATCTACGATATCATGGCCTTCTGCTACGACTTTATCAGCTGTCCGTTTCAGAATTCCACCGACACCACCAGGCGCTCCCTTATCGTGCCTTGGTTTAGAATAATGCCATGAAAAGTGTGTGATTTCTGGATAGAGGTCTTTTAGATGGCGACACACCATTTCTAACATGAATTTAATTTTAGATTGATTAACAGGCTCATCACTCAACATATGTAATCAGGAAATAGGTAGATGTTGTGCTTTTATCCAGTCAAAAATGGGTTTTAAATGTGCCCAAACAGCCATTGTATGATGTCTATTGTCGCTAGACAGAGAACAAAAAGAAACGGGTTTGATTGCATTATCATTGCGCAAGTAAAGTACTCCTGTATGCATCGTTATCTGCTGCCTTCCTGTACCAAAGTGAACAGCTTGTATTTTCTCATTATACTTGCAGCAATGATGTTTACTGTAATCTACATGAATCAGAATATCATTTACTGTCAAATTTTTCTTTATATTATGAATGGCTTGATACTGATGTGCTATAGTGCCAACATGTATATAAAAAAGCGGTAATACTTCTTCCAGAGCTTGAACAAGTTGTTTCAATTTGACATTATACTCTTTTTTCGCGGGTTTACGAACTGACTTTTTTCCGTCCTTTTCAAATGAACTGACTTCATGAATCCATTGTCGATAAGTCACCAACTGATTAGGTATTGGTAAGTAGTATTCTAAGGAACGTTCCCTGCAAATTGAAAATTCTCTGAATAGACATTTTGTGGAATGCACATCACAGGTTATAGTCGCTAAGGCTGAAGCGAAATTTCAAAGCTTTGGCCTCATGCAATACCCGGGAACATTCTTGAATTTTCATCTTTCTCCAAAAATTCAACGACATCTTTGAAATTCAGCATTTTAGTGCTTNTAGTTGGCTCGATATGAACAGGCATTTTAGTAATATTTTTGTTCTAAGGGACAACGTGAAGGAATGACTTTCACAGTAACAAAGTGGCCATATCTTTTTTTTTCCTAAGCGGTAATGTTCTCTTTTCGAACAAAAGTAGTATTAGACAGCATGAATTGAATGAAAAAAAGACTTGCGTAGTTAATGCATATGATTCGGCACCAAAGACTGAGGAATCAAATTTCGCAACCCATATGATTCTGAAATCATCAAAACTGAACTCATCTGTATGGCATTGATACTAATGTTATTCAATATTGTACACACTGTACAACAAAACAACATATGATTCAGAAATCACCAATACTGAACTCAGTATTCATTTAATACACACTGTCCGAAATTGATCTCAATATCTTTTGGAATATTGTACAGTGATACCGAACTCAGCATTTTTTTATACATTCTGAATTATATGTTTATAATCTAATATCATGTGCTCATAAATAAGCAAGGCAAAATGCCAAAAGAAAAGGAATATTTCCAAAGAATAACTAGTACTTTCGTTTCATGTAAAATTCTCAATCGTAAGCCTGCTGGCATGTGAGATTGCTCATGTCCTTTTCTTTGTACATAGGCAAAATAAATATTCCACTTGTGATCACCAACTTCCTTAGAAATAAGTACTTACTCAGACTGTAACGGTACAACATACATGAATCCATATATAGGCATAGTCATGTTATTGTATATTTATATTCGTCTTCAAAACAATGTATTCCTCTCAAAGATCATATGCCCAACGGCATTTGATTTCAACTGATCAATTGATAAGGAAAATTCCTACCTTTGTTCAATAGCAGACGTGAATCTATCCCACCGCTGCTTTATAAGAAAAGCAGATATAGGGGAGAGGAGGGTAATTGTACGCATCTAAGCAATATTTGTCATAAATCAAATGTTTTTATCGGTAAAAACTGCAGATTTGCCATAGTCGTTCATTCATATGTTCCCTTTAACTTGGACATATCAAATTTTCTACATAATAAAAGGGGTTGGTATAAAACAGATAAACCCGAGTTTTATGGTTTGCGTACCGTTACCCTTCACGGTGGTTAATGATACGCATTTTGTCGGGCAATGACACGCAAATAAAAACTGTTTGAAAAAATCGTGTTTATTGAAAATTGTTAGAAAATATGATGAATTTAAAAAAAGTAAACTTATTCCTAATGAAAACCTAATAAAAACGAAAACTTGAAACATATTTTAGATATTCAACAAAAAAAAATTAAACTCATTTAAGAAACTGATTTAAAATTTATGCAAAAGTCGCATTCATAGTTAGTGGCAGAGTCCTGCCCACTGCATTCAGCATGTACCCACTTCCCGCAGGTAACACATCTATAACAAATTTTCCCATCTTTTCCGAAATCTTCACATAACAAGCATTGATCCTTCTCGTTTGAATCCACATACATGTCATCCAGTTCATCATCATCAACAAGATTTTTCTCGTCAATTTCGTTGTCCTCGGAACTATCAGAATCTAGATTGTCCTCGGAAGTATCAGAATCTAGTTGCATATTTCTTTCATTCATTATTTTTTTGCATAATGGCACTTTTGCTTTGATATTTTTACCCTTTCCATTTATTTTATTCGTTCTTTGTTGCTTCTCGTCGAGAATTAAGTTTATTATTGTAGCCGTTAAAAGTTCTGACTTTCCCTTGGTACATTTTCTAGTTTTTCCTTCTCCAGAATATGACGGCAATGGTGAAAGTTCTGCAATACTGACTTCGCCTTTTGCTAAAGCACTTATCACTTTTGAATTTCATTTAGGATAGGATTGGGGTATAATTGGAAAGTTGGAAGTTGACGGACCATGATTAGGCTGATTTGTGGAGTTCAAATCATCAGATAGAGTAGGCAAATATTGACTAGCAGCTTCGAAATCCTCTTTGGTAAATTTATCTGGGTTGAATGGGTGGATTCCACATGAGTTGAAACCTGATATAGCTTTTTCCATTGTCGTAGGCATTTTTAAATATTTCTGCCAAATCTGGAAAAGTTATTTTCTCTTGCTTGCCAGTTTTCAAAGAAATATCGCACTCCTTATAGAAAGCGCATTTGAATGGTCCGGAAAACGAAGTATCGAGAGGTTGTAAGCGGTGGGAGGTATGTGGCGGTATCGACAACATGTCAACTCCATTATCTTTGCAATAGTTATAAATCGGAGTGGATATATGGCTATAATGGTTGTCGAGCACCAGGAGCACCAGAACACGGTTTGCTTTACTTGAATTTACATGCAATTAAAAATGCTGTAACCACTGGAGAAAACATTTTTCGTCGCTCCAGCCATTATCCGTAACTGCATAAATTCCCTCTAGTGGTCCATTTTTAACCAATGTAGAAGACATTTGTTTCCGAGTAAATATTAGGAGAGGTGAAATAAAGGTTTCAGAAGCACTCATTGCGCATATGGCAGTATGCGCATATGGCAGTATGCGTTCCCAAGATATTTTTGATCCAAATTGTTTTACGCCTTTTGGTCCCAGTTGCTTAGTTGGCTTCTGAACAGTTAAAATCCCAGTCTCGTCAACATTGAAGATTCTGCTTGGACAAAATTCAAATTTGTCAAATTGGAAAAAAAAGTTTCAACGGATTCTTCACGGAAAGCAGTAATTCTATTGACACTTGTTCCTTCAGGTTTTCTTAGACTAATTTGAGGGTTTCTCTCAACAAATAATCCCAGCCAATCTTTGCCTGCTTTTTGGCGAGTTGAAACGCGAGTTTTCGTTACTCTACCGGAGTCAATCCATGAAACAATTCAGCTAGTTTAAGAACGTGACTTGCCATTTGAGTTTCAACCTCAGCTGAGAAGATTGAGGGTCTTCCTAGTCTTGGGCCAGATCTATTGTTGTTCTTTCTGCGCGCTCTCAGTGTTGCCTCGTGAATGTTGAATGATCTGGAAACCTCTCGAATTTTTCTATCAGAATCTATCGCCTCAAGAGCTTTCTGTAAAGTCTCCTTGGTCCAACCAGCAATATTTGTTTTTCTCGCGTACTTGTTAGGCATCTGAAACAACAATATGGGCAACTGAAACACATGTTTCGGTATTATGCGGGTAATGGTACGCCAATGAGGGAAATCGTACGTAACCGCGTATCATTAGCCAATTTACGCCATTTGTCTTATGAGTTATTTGAACAAATTATTGTTCGATATTGCCACGAAATATATACGGTATTTGGTTCAGAAGGGGCCAGTTCATTCATGAAAAAAAAATACAGCAACTTTGAAATGAAAATGCAATACTTACCTATACTTGAATCACGAACAAATGCTATAACAAAAATGCCGAGAATTAAAAATGGTCTATATCTAACGAACAAAAGCGTAGAACTGAAATGTACCGCAACAGAGTTGTTGAATTGCGTGTGTGCCACGAGTCTATCCAATTAGCACCGACATTCAACGATCGCTTGGTCATACAGGGTCATGCGTACCATTGCCCCCTGCGTATGATTCCCCGCCTCTCCCCTAATAATCGTAAAAATATATTTCACCCAAAGAGACATCAATTCACAATTGAACTTAACGATTAAACCATCGCATCTTTTCCGATCTGGATATAAACACTTAAAAAATAACAATGCTCTCGCCTGGCTCGCTCGAGTTGACTGACTAATAATTCCCATCCAATCTCTCGGGCCCCGCGTTTTTTCGGGTACCGTTTTTTTTCCACCCATGTCGATAGTGGTTTTCTACACAAACCAAAAAGAAACACTAGTGGGTCATCCTTTACCAACTCGAATCTGGCAATACATTTTTTCAGAATTTTTTGGGTTCAATGGTAACAATCATCTCCTCATAGTGGATTCCTACTTCACTTGGTTGAAAGTAACAAAAATAAAGCCTAAATCAGCTGACGATGTCATCAACATTTTTCTATATGGCTTTTCTGGTATATTTTATTCATTCAACTCGTTGAAGTTGAAAAGATTCGCTAAAGAATGTTCCTTTCGATTAATTTTCAGCAGTCTTTACAACCATCAATCAAACGGTCTTGCAGAGAGATATGTTGGTTTCTTAAGTACATGTTGATAAAACTGAATGACGAAAATAATTTATCGTTCTTCATACTAGAATATCACTACACTCCTTCTCCTCAAAATAATTATTGCCCTGCCCAAATATTTCTACACAGAATTTCTATAACCTTCATCTTTCAAAATGAATGCAAATATCGATTATTCAAACGAAGTTCTTATGAAATTATTTATTACCCATGAACGAAAAAATCAAATCATTATCCAAACTTACAGAAAATTCAACCAAATGTATCCTGAATTAACACCAATGAACGAGAGGAAGTTTATAAGATTACAAAATAATTTCCTCAACTATAGCTCAAAGTTTCCAGGAAACAACTGTACCAAAAATCAGGCATTTCTAGGTGAAAAGCAAGATTTTCTGGGCTCTAACATGTGAAAGTATAGAAAATAACAGAATTAGAATGATTAAAAATAACAAAATTGTAAAAAAATCAGAGTTTCACAATAAATGCTAGAAATGATGTCCATTACATTCTTAACATTTTTGAATGTTATCTTGTACGTGACTTCTGGTTGCTTTCGATTTCATTTGGATCCAGATCTTCAATACACCGCACTATTTGCCGTCGCAGTTCTTCTTTGGTAGGCACTGGAGAAATGTAGACTCTTCCTTCCGAAACACCTCATAAATGATCAAGTGGCGTGAGATCGAGTGATCTCGGTGGCCAATCCCACGGCCCAAAACGCCTAAACCAACGATCGTCAAACATTTCGTAAAGTTTCCTGGAAACTTCCTGTGTAGAATGAGCTGTTGCTCTATCCAGTTGAAACCACGAATTTCTATATTTATCTAAAGGCAAATCTGCCATGCAATGATCCGGTGTAGGTGCAGGAAGGCGATACGACCAACATTAGTAACCCAGGGTGTATAATACGTGATTTCAGGATGGAGATAATAAAAATAAAGAGACCAAAAAGAGACAATGACACTTATATTCACTACTCGCAGCTGTATATCGGTAATTTTGGAAATTATATCCACAACAAATGCGAGTATAAAAACTAAACCAAATACTCGTTTTCCACAAAGATTGCCCACATGTAACTCTCCGACACAATATTCTAATCCTAGGACTATTAGTATCTTTCCTTCCTTGTCTTGAACGCTTGAACTGATTCTCAAAGATCAGATGATGGAATTTGAAAGTTTTCACAACATCATACCTAACGTTCAGTCTGGGTTCCGTTCTCAACATACTACTACTTTCGCTTTCCTCTCCATAACCGTTGATATTTTTGAAGCAACTGATATAAATAATATTACATGTCTGATCTTATCAGACTTCAGTAAAGCTTTCGATACCTTAGACCACAGTATTTTATACAATAACTGAATCACTTTGGTTTGGATCAATGTACCGTAGACCTCATTGAAAGCTTCTTGGAATACCGAATACAGTATATCAGCCTTGATCACTACAAATTAGCAGTTCTGAATACCAAATTTGTTCTTTGGATTTCCTAGAAGACTCTGTGGTGTATGACTTGTTTTGAATACCACCTTCATACCTAGTTCCCTGAAAATCGTTCAAAGTTCTTCGTATATTGGTGGTATGGAACTGAGATATATTTGTCTTGGTTTTCGTCTTTTCTGAATGTCGTTACTTACTGCAATTTCCTGTATTGTCCGTTTTTGTTGTTTCATGAACCTCTCATGTGTGAGAGGAAATGTCAAAAGACGATGTACTATAAAATTCATCCCAGCGCGTTTTTGCTGTCAACAGTGATGTGGACAGTCAGGAAATATACCTGTAAGTGCTCGTTTCCTTTCCCCATTGGATTCTCATTACCAAAACGTCAAGAAATGGAAGTTGAACATCTGTTATTTAAAAAGATTCGATATTTTTATTATTGAATATCGCGATATTCATTAGGTTAAGAATGAACGAAATCTCGACTTTCAGAAAAGATGAAAACCAATATAAATATATCTGTTTCATACCACCAATATACGAAGAACTTTGGAAAGTGAATATATTTCATTGAAGTGAAACTAGTAGATAAGGCAACATGTGAAATTAATTTAAGACAATTCAATTCGCAGGTATCTAGCAGAGGTATCTATGGCATGAATAAGGAAATTATTGTATGTAATTCAGAGATATTACTATTTTTCTGGAATTGTATTGTTGAATTCAATCAATGAAATGAACTGATATCCGTTCAGCAGATAGAAAAGTCTACATATACTATGCGTTGCTCGTCAATCTTAAATAGCTTCGTTACAAGCTCTTCCTCATTAAACTAAACCTAACAAAGCAACGAATGAATAATTAACCGAGCAATAATTGGAAAATTATAAATCATCCCGTCACTCGCATTCACATACAGGCAACCGTGGTGTTTTTGAATATCGGTAATGTAATTGGAACATAATTAATTGCATTGTTTTGTTCAACATTTCCCATTTATAATGAGCACAAATTCAATTTTCTGTTTTGAATGTAATCTCGGTTTCGAATAAAAAGCTGGCTTGAATAAACTTTATCAGGAATAATTGAAATATTTCGAACTTATGATATATAAAAATCTCATGTGGAAGTATCATGGCGTATAATCTATAACAGAAGCCATCAAGATTTTTTTTCCACATATGTCCCATGCATTTTCAACAATTTTCAATAATTATAGCGAATTATAGGGATGATTTCATGTATAAGTTTGATATAATTTGATGAAAATGAGGTTCAGTTTTGAATTTTTCGAAAGTATGATTCAATTCCATTGAGAGAAATATCGTTGATGCTGAAAAGTTAGTAGGAAACTATACTGTTTCAAGAAATTTCTGAATTTATGTATGTATTTTGTAAAAATTGAAAACAAAACAAACTATACTTAATTACTCCTAATGTATATTCAAAGACTATTAAAAATTTAAAAACTAGTTGGCTCGATATCATTAATTGTATTATTAACATTTCAATATTGTTTTTGAGTTTCAATTGTTGATGAGTGATAATTATTTCGCAGTCCAGAAAATGTTCATCATTGGCTATTGTTAGTTAATTTCACACACTCATTCTCATAAATACATACTATAATTTTTGTGAAAATTAAAAACGGAATAAACAATACCAAAATACCTAAGTTTAAGTATGTTTTTTTCTGGAAATTGAAACCGAAAGCAAAACAAACATACCAAACAACTTTCAATGTTCATTCAAATACTTTTTATTGAACATATAAAAAACTGATTTGTTCGATATTATTGATTGAACTAAACCATAGAAACTATCAACATTCCAATATTTTATTTGAGTTGTACTTGTCGATAAGTAACGACCATTATTTTGCAGTCCGGAAGGATCATAATTGAAGCTATCGTGAGTTAATTTTACACACTCATTCACATAAATAGTTTGAGTAATTTTTTCATCACAATTTGTCCCACATATGGTAGTGATATTTCTCATCAATTAAAAGTTACTCCAAATGCCTAACCTTTTTTGAATTGATGATCAATATGATATGGGTGCGCTATTTTGAATGATTTTTTAATTTATCACCTGGACTCACTACCTTATATACCGTCAAACTAAAAGAAACACATTTGGTTTCAGATTTCTTTCCACACTTGAATCATTTTTTCCACTGTCACAGTATCAACCGAAAACTTATATAATGCCTCAATATGCTACAATAAAATACAATTATTTGTTTTGATCATTTTCAGTTTCAATATTGGTTTTGATTGATCATTACCCCTGATGATTTATCAAAGCGTCCTCTGCTCTTTTTTTGCAGCAATCAACATTCAGACCTATTCGA
>NW_019296049.1:0-13978 GCF_000500325.1 Leptinotarsa decemlineata
TCTGCTGGCACACTATTACTGTGCCGTTTCACCACTTGTATTAGCTGTAACTTTTGATAATTACATCAGTTGAGTATGTTGAATTTCCCACTTCAAAGAATGGTTAAGTTTTGAATAGGTGATCGAATATATTTTTACTGGTTTTATCGCTCTTGATGAAGAGCTAAATGAAAAATTCAGCTCAATTAAAATCTCCTTCGACTTTTACATGGATTTTTGATTTCATCCACAAAACTGTTTCTCACATACAGAAATATTGTCAAACTCAATTAACGATGCTAACGTCGGAGTACGGAAGCGCAGAACGGCCACATATTTTTATTATTCGTTTCTTGAAAATTACGACTTTGAATTTCGAAATTTCGACTTTTTTCACGAAATTTCGACTTCAATTTCGGAATTTCGACTTCAATCTCAAAATTTCAACTCTCTCTCTCTCGAAGTTTTGAGAAATCTTGTAATCACGACTTCAAACTCGAAATTTCAAATTTCGAGATTCAAAGTCGTAATTTCCAAGGAACAAATAATAAAAATATGTGGCCCTTCTACGGTTTCGTATCGTAGTTTGCTTAGTTTTTGGATAAAAGTTTAAAAATTGAAGTTTTTGATTCATACACGTACTTTTTATCAATTTTTTTAAACGCCATTGTTAACATCATTTACCTCGAAAATCTAAATAGAAATTTGTAGTTTCTGAACTTCGACTTCGAAATAACCCTCTTATACTACAAAAACGTGTCGCAGAAAGTAATTTGTTTATTTTTCTCTGCCAGTGAACGAGTGAAAGTGTCAAAGCTCTCATTCATAAAAATTACACTTTTCACCCGTACAGATAAATGGACAGCACAGTATCATTTTTTGTAGTAAAAAAGGTACACTTCGATGTCGAAGTTCAGAAAATACCACTTCCTATTTAGATTTTTGAGATCAATGAAGTGAAAATTGGCATATAATAAAAGTCAGTAAAGAGTTCGTTGATAAGTGAAAAATTTCAATTATTGACTTTTATTCAAAAACTGAAAAAATTTCGTCATTACTTTCTCTTTATATAGAGTTGTTTGACGTCATAGTACCACCATATTCAAATAAAAATGGCCATATGTGCTATATCGTTGAAAAGAAAATTTTATTTCTGATCAAATGGTTGAAAAAAATATACAGTCCTATTGGAAATTCTTGACTCGTGAAGATCTTCACGAGGTTCATTATAAAAAATATCAGCTTCGAAGAACTCCGAATTTATTTCAAATTTCTTACTACATAAACAATTGAATGGCGCCGTGTACAATGATTTCGTTGTTACCTGGTATAGCATCTTCACCAGGGAAATCGACATGCCCAGTTTCTATTCATAGTCTAGTTCACATGAACCATTTTTTTTTATTGGAAAATTAAAGTTGTGCATTGAAAAGAAAAGGAATATACATACATATATACACAAGGACATGAAAATATAGGATTCAATACCGTACAACCTATATAGGTTTACACGATAATATTGTGCATTAATTCGTCTGGGCGTCTGCCCAGAGCGCAGACGCCGCAAAAATATTTATGTAGGTTGGACGCAAAATGTTAAATTCGATATTCCTCTTAAAATAAATAAGTAACAATAATCTATAGGTGTCTAGCTTTCCCCACTACTTGCGTGTCTTGATGCCTCCCTGGTTGTTGAATGAACTGTCGTGAAGGCTGGTAAGTTCCCAGATTCCCCTTCTGTCTTACAAGAATCAGTGTCATCCAAAATCTAGCCGTACGAAACAACCCTTATGAAGAACCAAAAACAATGTATCAGATAAGTATCGAACGTTTGCAAAACAAACAAAAAAAATTACAGGAGGTCAAATCTCCAGAATCTTTGATAACCAATTTTGAACCTTTAAGATTTATCGAGATGGTTCGGTCTTCCTAAATTTATTCAATTTTAACGTTAACGGAATATAATAAGAGATGCCAAAAGTGATTGAATGTTTATACTGCCCCCGTATATGAAAACTAGACATAATGATCTATATATCGGTAACAAGTAAATTAAGAAGCTAATAATGATAGTAGCAGATCGGTCTAGATTGGAGTCCAATCATAACACTCCTGAGGTCCATCCGGTATATTAATGCATTAGAAATAATACTAAAAGGGAACGACTATGAAGGCCATTGAAATGAATTAGGTAAAGCAACTTTCTCGATCAATCAATCAATTTTTTTTCATGGCAAACCCGGTAATCCTCTTATTTTCAATATATTTTATGATAAGAACACATCGCATATCCAACTATACAATAAAGTACAACCGTTTTACTTAAGCCTGATTTTGGAAATATTACTTGAAAAGAAACACAATCATGATATTCATGTGTACAAGCAACCATCTGTCTATCAGAAAAAAGATGTTGCTTTACACTTGGAAATTCTTTGACGAGTTTATAAATTCCCTCTTTAATAACTATGTCTAGGCAAACCGAGAATAATTCATCATATACGTGACCTACCTTCTTTTCAAAAGAGTTGTTTTTTTTTCCTTCTTTCTGTTTCTGATCGTATACGTAACTTTGTGAATGTTAAGAGGCAGAACCTTGCGCCTTTGTTTTGTTGATCTTCTTATGATTTTATGTAAACGTTTGAATTTCGATAGCCACTAAAATTTAATGAGAAAATTAGTTCCAAGCATTTTTTTTATTCGAGAGGTAAAATGGCGTGACTGACTTACGTATAGTTAGCTTCATTAATCCTCCTAAGAGTGCGGAAATATGGGTTATCCCTTCCAAATTTGCAACGATATATATGGAACAATACCCAATACACACTTTCCACTTATTATTTATCCAAATGAACCTACTCCCGTCAGGATGTTTGAGAAAACATTTATGTCTATTTGGAAAATGCTAACTATCACGTACAGAATAGGGCACCTCTCGATTTATCAATCTCATTAAGAAAAAAAAACAATCGACTACGTTGATTAACAACTTGCTGTCACTATTTTGGACCAATAGAGTAGCAAGATAGAAAATAAGTATTTTTGATCGTAGGAAAATCTAGTAGAATAGTTGGATATCTGTACAATACACGAGATACAATAGAAATGGTGGCGAAAACACCGTTGTTTTTAGAGAAAAATCACGGAAACTCTTTGAAAATGTAGGTTGGGTACACTGGCAAACCAGATGTGTCCCTAGCTGTGACGAAAAGTTCGTCATCAATAAATGACAATTCTGTCGATTCCATAATAAGTAAACGAACAATATCTACAATATTCACAAGTAAATTCAGACCGTTACAACTTTTCAAATGAAATGTGAGTTGAAAAACGAAACAGGTGTTTTTCCTGCAATAGAGCGCCAAAACACTCACATGTCTGAATTTCTATGAAATAACCTTATCAATACTGTGTCACCCGTAGTATTTTCCCTAATCGAATTGTATGAGTGGGGAGAGAAGTATGACAGTTGAGGTAACGATGAGATTTGTCATACATATACACGGTGGGAAACATATCTCGAATGTTAGGTCTTGTTGTGTTTTGATTTGTATTTGTTTCTCGATAAGTGAACTATTGATGAACCTCATTTAGATATATTCGTTCTTAACCCCACCATCTTTATCGGTATCGGTGTGTGTGTGAAGAGATGCTTCGTGAAAGACATATATTTCTCTTCAGTTCGCAGGATAACATCAAATTTCTCTTTGTTCTTTTAAAATTCTTTTATGAATAAATGGCAATCTCAACCACTCAAATTATGGAAAATAAATAATAGGTATAAAATTAGGGATTTTAAAATTCAAATTACATTTTGAATCAGCGGCATGTGATCTTTCCTTATACTAATATGTAACAAATTTAGAGAAATCATCATTATATAATTGTATAAAATAAGCAAATGAATAAGGGGCATGTTTAGATATTTCAATCGTGTACGAACTTTCAGGATTTGGCTCATTCACGTGAATAGGTTCAAGTACTGATTCAAAAGCAGCATATACTACAAACGGCACCCTCATTTGTCTTTCGAAGTTTTCAAACATTAATTTATTTTCCACAACCATCCTTCCATATTTATTCATCTTAAAATTGGTTGTTGGTGTTCTAGTAAGAACGAGATTATAATCATTCGTTTCATGACGTGGAAGCAACCTCTCGTTGGAAAAATACATCAAACATACATCACAAAAATATTTTTTGTGTTCATGAGCTGATAGTTGACTAGAAACAAATCTTGAAAGATTTTTGATCCAACAATAGTGACTATTACCGGAGTCATCCAACCGAACATTTCATGGCCTCGAATATTAGGTTTTGTTGTGTTTTGATTTGTATTTGTTCCTCGATGAGTGAATTATGACTGTTGAAGTTATGGATGTTTAAGTTTTCCCAGAAGAACATACAGTTTCCCTTATTGACTTGTTTTATGAATTTTATGTTCTCTGTTATTGTATGGTGTGTGTTTCAAGGTTTGATTTATAGGTTATTGGGTTTATGTATGCCTTTTTGTGCCCGTCGTACCTTTGGATCGGTTTTTTCTTAGTTGGGCTGATATAGAAATTGTTGCAGTCCGAGCATTGTATGCTGTACACCCCGTTTAAGTTTTTGTCTTCTTCTCTTTTATAGCTGTTCATTTTTTGTGTTATTTTCATGTTTGGTTTGTATATTATGTTGATGTTCAGGGGTTTGCTGTTTGATAGTTTTTTGGTTTGGTGGCCTACGTACGTAAATGCTGTCCATCGTTGTGTTGTTTTATCTGTTGGAGTGGTTTGATCCTTGTTCTGTATTTTTTTATTCCGTTCCGATTTTCCATTCTTTGTTCTGGGCTTCATTGCTATATGGTATCCTTAACATTCTGTATATGAATGCGTTATAGGCAGCCGTTTTGTGTGATGGTGGATGGTTTGAACTTGCGGGTGTGGTGCCGATGAACTGAAAAACAGAATCAACAGAAACAACAACCACAGCGTCAAAAATTCAATGGAACTCACAGACAGAATGGACTAGCGATGGGATCCCCACTATCAAGCATTATATCCGAAATATACCTGTAAACCATAGATGAGAAAATCTTAACAATAATAAAAAAATATGATGAAAAAGGAGAATTGTTCAGATACGATGACGACGGACTGTACATATCACAAAACAATGGAATGAGAATAGATCAAATAACAAAGGAAATTGAGGAAGTGAATCAAAAACTGATTTTCAGCATAGAGGAAGGAAACAACTCGAAACTTAACTACCTGGACATAACCATCGGATTGTAGAAAACCACGGAGATCACAAAGCCTGCATAGGCGAGAGAATACACGGAATGAGAGAGACCGCAGATCAAGGCAGCATAGCCCAATGAGAGGAAGCGACAACAGGGCAGCAGGGAGGTACGACAGGTCCCCAACACTGAGAAGATGGAGCAGGTCACCAACGCCAGAAAAAGGAGGGGGCCTTCAAAGCCACCATCAGGGAAACGAGTAGTAGTTGGCACTTCGGGACGTGTGTCGGCTTGCGTTGCTCAAAGCCCCACCCCAGAATTTCAATTTCGAAAATTAAGAAAAAGGGAACGAGTATACTGGTCCAAGGTCAGCTGGACGATAACGCATGCACGTTCACCATCAACACAGGAGCCTCCAGATTGGTTGTTCGACCCGATATGGAACATAAAACTATGAAATCAGTTCCGAAGAACTGGAGAAGTCATTGCGAGCGTACGGATAGGTTGAACGACCTTCGAACATCCACTCTCAGTATCCGAAATCATGGATGAGTGCGTCCTCGTGGAACAGAACGGATTCATTTTGAACATCAAGGAGAGAACTATGTGGATCAAAAATGAAGAAATTTTCTTGGATTTGTATGGGTAAGTAACTAACGTTTCTGCAGTTTCGTCCTATATGGACATTCTCAAACTTATACAATAGGACGATAGGATACAACAGGATAGGACGAAACTGCAGTAACGTTAATTACAAATAAAAGTGAATGGAAACATAGAAATTTTCATCAATCTTTTCATTTTGATCTCCAACCACGTAGTAACGGCTACATCCATCAATTTACATGTCAATCAGTTACTTATAACCGATGACTCCGGTAATAGTCACTATTGTTGGATCAAAGATCTTTAAAGATGAGTTTCTAGTCAACTATCAGCTCATAAACACAAAAAATATTTTTGTGATGGATGTTTGATATATTTTTCCAACGAGAGGTTGCTTCCACGTCCTGAAATGAAAGATTATAATCTCGTTCGTACTACAACACCAACAACCAATTTTAAGATGAATAAATATGGTAGGATGGTTGCGGAAAATAAATTGAAGTTTGAAAACTTCGAGAGAGAAATGAGGGTGCCGTTGGTAGTATATGCTGCTTTTGAATCAGTACTTGAACCGATTCATGTGAATGAGCCAAATCCTGAAAGTTCATACACAATTGAAATATTCAACCATGCCCCTTATTCTCAGAGAAAGTTGATGTTATCCCGCGAACTAAAGAGAAATATATGTCTTTCGCGAAGCATCTTTTCACACACACCTATACCGATGAAGATGGTAGGGTTAGGAACAGATATATCTAAATGAAGTTTATCGATAGTTATAAATTTATGACAAATTCGTTGGAGAAGTTGGGTGCAAACTTGACCTCCGATCAATGTTTGGAGATGCACAAACATTTCCCATAGATTGAGAAATTAAATTTGATGAGACAGGAAGGTGTATTTGTATATAGTTTCGTTGATGACATTAACAAATTGAATTATCCATCACTTCCGGCAAAAAATTCAGTGTGATGACAAACTCAGTTGTGAACATATATCAGAAAATGAAAATGATAGGGCTAGAAATGTGTGAAATTTATTAGAATGTCAGAATTTGGGTGAATACTCAGATTTGTATTCAAAGTCAGATGTATTGCAATCATGTGATAGTTTTGGAAACTTTCGCACCACAAGTTCAGAGATATTTAACTTAGACCCGGCACATTATTACACTGCACTTGGATTATCTGGGGATGTTACGTTAAAGGATACGAATATTGAATTGTAATTACTAACTGGCATTGATATGATTAACTTTTTTCAAAAAGATGTACGAGGTGGAATTATCCAGTGTACCGAGAGGAAACATATAGCAAATAATAAATTTTCACCAAATTATAATTCCAATGAACCTTCCACATTCATTACATATTTGTATTCAACAAATCTATACGGTCATAGTATGTCACAACTTCTACCAACAAGTGAATTCATATGGTTGACACCTAATGAAATGTTTAATCTTGATGTGATGAATGTGAGTGCTGATAGTCCGTGTAGGTATGTGTCTGAAGTGGACATTCATTATTCACAGGAGTTGCATGATGAACATTCTGATCTTCATTTTCAGTTGAAAGATTAATATCACCTCGTACACAATCGAAAATTCCCAAATTGATTCCAAATTTGAATGATAAAAGAAAATGTATTGTTCATTATATGAATTTACAGCAAGCTATCGAAAATGATTTGATTGTGATGAAACCACATAGAGTAATGAAATTCAAACAATCATGTTGGATGAAACCCTATATAGATCTTGATACTGAAATGCGTAATAGGTGTAACAACAAGTCTGTTGAAGATTTCTATGAACTATTGAATAATGCGGTATATGGAAAGACAATGGAGAATGGAGATGACCGAATTGATGTTAGACTCGTTACACATTTGATTCATATTACCATATTTGATTCATCAATCCAAGAATTCTGTTCGCTAGGCAGGCCTTACCACTTTACATATACTTTATATTTTCTTCTTTTCAATACCTTCTCAATCAGATATACGTCAGGATTTTCGGTTCGCAATAACTCTTCTTCGTAAAAACATCCTCTAATAGGTTGTTCATTCATATTTTCAAAATTATAGGTCATGGGGACGGTTTTATTGATTTTAAAAACCTTGAAGAACTCCGTTTTGAAGTTCGCAGTGCAAGATTTTTCAAAAATATTTTTGTACTTGCTTATACGTACAATATCATTCAATTGGAATTCGGGTTTACTTTGTTTTCCTCCAATTCCATTGATACCTTTGAATTTCAATTTTGTTGTTGTGTTAGGAATCACACGTTAAAAGGTAAGACCTCGTTAGTCCTTAGCTCGCACGAGTTTCTCAACTTCTGACAGTTGTCGTTCGTATGGGGGCGACAGCTGATAACAGGAAAATCAGATTTTAAAACAGATTTTGAATCAACATTGATGAGTCCCATACATATTGCACGCTGAACTTTATTATTATATCTACTAGTCATAGTTGGGAGAATATCAAGTCATTTGTGGTGACCTCTCATCAAAAGTTCCTTGTAGAGCCATGCCTTCATTGTACGAATCACTCCTTCTGCTATAGCCACCTTGTTTGTGCTAAATGTTGGATAATGATTGATATTATATTCTCGCAAGATAGATGAGAAGCTTCTATTGAAAATTTTTTTCACTTGATCGGGGGAAAACTTGGCTTCTTTCAGTACATGTTCCATTACATTAGATATTGTACTACCTGTTTTATCGTTGACTGCTACAGTCCAGATATTTCGAGTAACAATCAATCACTTCAAGTATATATGTATCCTTTATTTCTTTCTGTGTAAGGTTGTAGTTCAGCTAGATCTATTTGCCATGGATCTGCAAAACCTTTGATGGTGGTTATTCTTCTGCGAAAATTACGTCTTGCAGGTCTATGTAATTCATTAACAACTTGTCGTTTGACATCACTTATTTCATTAGTCATTCTATTTCAATATGATTAAAGAGAAAAGGTGATAATGTTACTGCATTGAATGATGATGTGACAGTGATCATTACTTGTGAATATATCAATATATTATACCTTCTTCACGTAATTCTCCAATTATTGAAATTATTTCATTGTCATGTCCAGTATGCCCAGCTGACTTCGAAGCCACCAATAGTCGTAAGCGAGCAACTAACTCTTTCGGTGAATTCCAGTACACATAATTCACAGGTTTCGAATTATATGTTCTCTCCATTTTCACTCGTTTGAGTGCTCCACCAATTTAACTACTACTTCTTATTGGATACTGTGGTGAGTCTAATATAGGTTTGATAACTTCACGAAATTTTTTAGAATTTGTCTTTTTATAACCATTCTTCAAATGATATTGTTTATATGGTGCATTTGTTATTTTCAATATTTTGAAATATACTTGACAAATTTCTTCATTATCAACATCTTGCGGATTCATCAAAAAGATCATATCATACAAGTCTGGACTACCTGCGCATTCATGTTTTTTCACTTCATTAGCATCCCCAAATGAAATGTTTCCATCTTTGATATGTACCACTAGATTTCACATTTTCAGCTTCCGTGTAATAGGATCTATACGTACACCAAATGTTCCTTCATATGCTGAATTTTCTAGTTTTAACATTATTCAAATGGTTTGCCAGAACACCGTCACGACTTTCATTCATATTAGGTGAGTAGTCAAGATCCGAGGAATCGATGTGGAACGATGATGGTGTTTCGAATAGAGTTGTTGTCATATCCTCTTGAAGTGTCACTATTCACAGATGAAACACCTCCAGAATATTGTTTTCTTCCTATTGGAGTACTCATGGGATAATTTGAAGTAAATTGAACATTTCCATGCTTTGACGATAACACTGGATGATTTCGAAGTACCCTTTGATGATAAATCATTCAATAAATCATTCAATGATAAATCATTCATTCGAAAAATTGTATGGTCTCATACAATTTTTCGAGTGTCGTACGATCTTCAATTTCATCATTCTTGATAGAGTTGAATTTCTGCCTGACAGCTTTTGTTGTCTCAACTAGCTGACGTTTCAAATTCATTTTATCGTTTCTATTTTCAAAATCATTCGGTTATCGAATAAGTTTGAATAACAAGATCATGGATATATAAAACTATCGAATCTTTTGCGATATCTATCCTAATCTATTTTTCTATTCTTATCAACGACTAGAAATCCATATTGGTCCTCCCAGCATTTAACACTCATCAATTGGAATTGCTTGAATGTTACACCAGGTGATACATGATCTGAATAAATGTGGTGTAATTTCGTCTCATCTCATTTGAACATTATGATGAAGTTGGTATTGTCACGCACTAACTGTTATGGCACCCGTGAATATGTCTGTGGGATATAAAAACAATCAGCATCCTTATGACGTCCCATACAGGAATATGAACTTATAATATCCTGCTTTTCACATATCACATCATCGACAATGAAAACAAAATTAGGCTTAGCATCGGAGGGTTACACTATTTCTGCATTATTGCTGAATGTATTAAAACCTTATCATTATAGGTTGCAAAACATTTCGCAAGTACTGATTCCCAGGTTGATTGAGTGATTGCAAATAGAGATACACATTTCTGAATCTCAGTCCTTGTGGATGTGTTAATATAATAATAATATCATTGCATTCGTCTTTCCACAATTTGAATGTTCTATAATGAGTCCTCGAACTGATGATGGGAGGAGTGGATTATGTCTGAATACTCTTTGTCCATTCAATCCACACCCAAATTTCTCATCTAGATTATCTACAGCAAACTCTTCTTTCTGTTTTACAATGCGCATCGTGACGTGGTTGGAAACTATATAAATGTTATTAGCTTATTCATTTCAATGTGTACTATCAAACGATACGGACGTATAGAAAGTGATCGTAAAATTGAAATGATTTATTATTGAAATGATTAATTGATTGATTGATTAAAAATTGAAATGATCGTAAAATGTTAATGAATAAAATAAACAAACTTCCTTTCGAAATACATATTCCCTGAGGTTATCAATATTGTGGGCGTGGTACAAGATTGGAACAACGTTTAGCTCGCAATGATCCTTGAATGAATAAATTAGATATTGAATGCAAAAAACACGGTATTCAATATTCTAAGCATTCATCCGATCTTGTAGCAAGACATTTAGCCGACAAAGAACTTGAATACAGCGCTTGTGATAGGGTTAAATCGAAGGACGCGAGTATTGGGGGAAAGAGCAGCTACATTACTCGTCACTAACATTATGAAAGCAAAAAGACATATGGGCATGGTTTGTAGCACCAATAAGAAAAAAAGTAAGAAAATACCAACGAAGAAAAATAAATTTAGAAAAGTTGCATTTGGTAGTGGGATAGTCCATAAAGTGTGAAATGTATTGAAGAAAGCTGGTGGGAATCAATTTGTGACGAATAATAGCAAAAAAGCTATTACTGTGGCATTGCAGGCGGCACGAGAATACCTCAAAGCTGCCGGTGGAAAGAAGAAAATCACGCATAGTTCCTGTTTCCAAGATCGGTGGAATTTTGCCATTGATACTAATTTTTGCTGGACTATCTACACTAGGGAGTTTGATGGGAGCCGCTGCTGGTATTACCAAGGCCGTGAATTCAGCAAAATCCAGCAGAGCGGCTTCAGTAGAATCCAATCGCCACAATTAAACCTTGGAGGCTGTAGCGTTGGACAAACGCGGTAGTGGAATATACTTCAAACCGTACCGTAAAGGTTTAGGACTATATTTTGAACCATACAAACCCACAAACATGACAAAAAACTAGTTGATACCCTACCTCAAAGGCCTTTTACCGATATCGATCTCAGTTATTATGCACAAAAAATGAAAATGCTCCATTTTCGTGGTGTTTTTATGCGTGACAGGTTACCCTCTTCAGGTCCAAGACAAAACGAGACAGCTATTGTCAATTTAGATGGAATGAGAGGATCAGGAACACATTGGGTGGCATATAAAAAATGTGGGAAAGAGGTCGCATATTCCGATACTTTTGGAGATCTACCTCCACCATTAGAATTGACTTAATTCTTTCGAAAATATTCGAATGTAAAAATCAAATATAACTATCATCGTCAGCAGAAATTCAATACAGTTTTCTGTGGTAACTTGTGCTCACAGTTTCTCTCTGAATAATTTTCCAAATGAAAATGGATACAACACCAAAACTGGATCGAGAGGCTATCAAGGAAATGGGGTTTTCACTTAGGATGTTTTCAAAATATCATACCTCAAAAAAAATCAATAAAGTGATGCTTGCAAATATGCCCAAGGAAGTGATACTTGCATGTGTTGCACATGAGATTGCATATGTTTGGAAAAAGTTACCCAAATATCTACAAGTTGACATTTACATAATGAAATATAGATATTGTTACGAACACCACCTCGATGAAAATTCAGATTCGGATGTGAGTGATGGTCCTATACCTCTAAAATCTGTATGTTGTATTTGTAATATAGAGGATATGAATATCGGTATCAATAAAAATGGTATTTGCACTAATGATATTTTCAACATCTTTGAAAAAGTGTACATTGTCTCAGATGTGCTGTTTCTGTGCACAACAGTAAATTGAAATTTGTTTCAAAAGATTCATCAGTCATGTCACGAAAGTTCAGTTACCTAAAAGAATGTCTAAGTATTAACAACGTTCGGTACCTAACGAATTTCAAATGATTTCAATTATCTGCGAGCGTTTTCGACAGTTGGTAGTACTGTCATCTTCTAGGCATCTTCTAGGCGTCTCAACTCAGGTATCTCAGGTACTTCAGGTAAATTTGCCTGTATTTGTACTGCATCAGGTACTCTTCTTTGTGTCATCTTCTGGCACTACTCAAACTGGACTGGTCATCCTGTTGTCTGTCTCTTTATACGGTCAGAGCGTCTTAACTCAGGTATTTCAGGTACTTTAGGTAAATTTGCCTGTATTTGTACTGCATCAGGTACTCTTCTTTGTGTCATCTTCTGGCACTACTCAAACTGGACTGGTCATCCTGTTGTCTGTCTCTTTATACGGTCAGAGCATCTTAACTCTATTTCAGGTACTTTAGGTAAATTTGCCTGTATTTGTTCTGCAGCAGGTACTCTTCTTCGTGTTAGATGTTCTCTAGGAATGTATATGGTTTTGTTTAATATATTGAATGTGAGGTCTTGTGATGTGATTTGTACTTGTTCCTCGATAGGTGATTTATGTCTGTTAAATTTATGGATCTTCAAGTATTCCCAAATGTCCATGCGGTTTCACTTGTTGACTTGTTTTATGAGTTTTATGTTCTCTGGTGGGGGAAATTATGTTTGTTTTGTATGGCGTGTGTTGCGAGGTTTGATTTACATACTACTGGATTTATGTTTGCCTTTTTGTGCTCATTGTACCTTTGGATTAGTTTTTTCTTGGTTTGACCGATATAGAATTTGTTGCAGTCCGAGCATTGTATACTTTATATCCCGTTTTAGTCTTTGTCATCTTCTTTTTCATGATTGTTTATTTTTTGTGTTATCTTCGTGTTCGGCTTGTATGTGATGTTGATGTTCAGTGGTTTGAAGATGTTTGTTAGTTTTTTAGTTTGGTGTCCTACGTACGTAAATGCTGTCCATCGTTGTGTTGTTTTGTCTGTTGGGGTGGCATTCACTATTTGGTATATGACTTTCCGTTCTTTGTTTCGGGCTTCATTGCTGAGTGGTATCCTTAACATTCTATATATGAATGCGTTATAGGCAGTCATTTTGTGTGATGGTGGATGGTTTGAACTTGCGGGTATGGTGGAGCTTGTTTGTGTAGGTTTCCTGTATATTGCCATTTGAAATTGTGTTTTGTTGTGGTTATATCCTATGGTTATGTCCAGGTAGTTGAGTTTTGAGTTGTGTTCTTCCTCAATGCTGAAACATAGTTTTTGATTTATTTTGTTAATTTCTTCTTTTATTTGTTCTGTTCTTATTCCATTGTTTTGTGATATGTACAGTCCATCGTCAACGTATCTGAACCATTCTCATTTCTCGTCATGTGTTTTTATTATTGTTAAGATTTTCTCATCTAGGGTTTGCAGGTATTTTTCGGATATAATGCTAGATAGTGGGGATCCCACCGCTAGTCCATCTGTTTGTTTATAAATTTTTCTTTCAGATTCGAAATAATTTTGATTAAGTATTGTATTT
>NW_019296050.1:0-11062 GCF_000500325.1 Leptinotarsa decemlineata
CAAATAATCTCATTGTTTTTATTATTGTCGTAAACAATCTCAAAACTTATAATTACTCTCTCAATCAAGCTTGATTTTTCATTTCCCACCTTTTCCCCAATTACGAAAAAAAGACATGTAAGAAAGTCATATTTTATGAAAAAAGTCGGTTTTCATTCATCTTAGACAGAGAACGGTAACAATTTTGGAAAGACTCATAAGAATTCAAAAAATGTGCAAGAATATTATAGAAAGTATATTGGGATCCGTTTTTACGGATTCATTGCCGCCATACGATAATTATGTTGAAAGAAGCAAAAACTAGGTTCACTAATTATATTCCACCAATTTCAGTATCTTTGGTATGACATATACACAACATTCATATCAATAGAAATGAAATTTAAAAACTATTACAAGTCAAAAAGAAAACTTTTTTGAAATATAATGTTTCTACTCAATAAACGAATATTTGAGTCATGAGTAGAAGTGCAATTTTGTGTATGCAGTCTTCGTCAGTTGTTCAATTCCAACCTCAAACACACTCAATATTAATTTCAAAACTATTTTTTTTTTTAGGACATCAAATATGCTTTAGAACACGATTATCCCGAAAAATTGAGATGGAAGCTTGAAGCCCGCCGTGAAAAGGCAGAAAAACTCAAATTTAAAAATACCCATTCAAATGCTGAACCTTTACCTAGAATTCCACGAGAGTTACAGAGTGATCTAATAGAGAGCGCATCAAATTTGGTAGAAATAAGAAATAGCAACGAAATAGGCAGACACATAGTTGCAAAGAGAAATATTCAAGT
Organism: Leptinotarsa decemlineata; assembly: GCF_000500325.1. Lineage (NCBI taxonomy): Eukaryota > Metazoa > Arthropoda > Insecta > Coleoptera > Chrysomelidae > Leptinotarsa > Leptinotarsa decemlineata. The sequence continues at coordinate 795 of NW_019296050.1, forward strand.
TGGTGAGATTTTAGCCGTAGAGAAACCATTTTGCCACATTTTGATAAATCACTTTTATGATCATTGTCACGAATGTCTCCAGGTAAGTTATCATTCAGTTCCTTGTGGGAGTTGTACCCGAGTGCTCTACTGCAGTGAAGAATGTCGGGACAAAGCACAATATTATCATAAATACGAATGCAGTATCCTCAAGACTATAAGAAATCTGCAATTGAATAAACTGAAAATGTTACCATTAAAAATAAGTTTGATTGTTAAAGATATGTATCATCTAATACAAGACCTGAATAGGATGGATATTGGGGAAAAATATTATTCTAGCAGATATAAAGAAATCCATAATCTAATGAGCAATACCGAAAAAAGATCAGTGTCCGATTTATTCGAAAGATCGGCATCAACGGCGGTAATGTACCATCTTGTCAAGACATATACACACTTTTTTCAGAAGGAGGAAGAGGAAATTATATTTAAAGATATCTTACTGCATCATCTGCAAACTGCACCCAGCAATTTCCACGAAATCTCGGAAATTTCTGCAAACACGAACCAAATTTACGAATTGGATGAAATTGGAGCGGGTGCTTACTCTTTCTTGAGTTTATTCAATCATAGCTGTTCTCCCAATGTGGTTAGGCATTGCCATGGAAATGTAATCGTTCTACGAGCTATTCAGACTATCAAGAAAGGAGAACAATGCAATGACAATTATGGGTAAGCATGTTTCTATTCTCACGAGAGTAATATCGCTAGGAGAGTTTTAAGCCATTCCTTTTGGAAAAACACGTGCAAATTTGAGCGGGTTCATTCTGGACCTTTTTGAACCTCAGGTCCAGTTCAGACTAGAGGACCGCGCCTCGTCTCTGTCAGACGTCTATTCTGTTTGGATTGGGCCTTACTTTCAGAGCCCACTCCTTCACTTCTGCCGTCATTCAGTCATTCCGTCAACCAATCAGCTACCGCGCGTTCAATAAGTACCACGTGACTAGTACGTAACATGGGGCCCAAGAGGTGAGGCGGAGTCCCAAGTGAGTCCGAGGGTTGAGGCGGAGTAGCAAGGGTGCCCGAGGGGGTGTGGCGGAGTCCCAAGGAGACCTACGCTCTTTGAATCTTTCCGATACTCATTCCATCCTTCTCAGCATCACATGTTTGTTTCTCTCTTCCACTCACTGAAGTCTTCCTCTGAAACACTTACCAACGACGCGCGACCTTGAAGTAAGTCAGAAGTCTCTTTGTTCATCTACCGGTGGTTTGAATTTCCTGCTGTACGCACGGTAGCTGATTGGTTGACTGAATGACGGCAAAAGTGAAGGAGTGGATCTGAAAGTCTAAGGCCCAATTCACACAGAATGGACGTCTGGCAGAAACGAGGCGCGAACCTTTGTCCCTTCCGTGTGAACTGGGACTAAGGTCCAAAAAGGTCCAGACCTGTGAAATGGAAAAATATATTAAGAATTTTGAATTGAGTACAGTTGAGACAGAAATATTATCTAACCTGGCAGAATGTAATGAAGTCGTGAAAATAAACAACAATAAGGCAAATTTTAAGATAATCCACAATAGTATACGGAGTATACATAAAAATTTCAACGACTCATTATGTTACTTGCAACAACTAAATGATAAACCAGAAGTTATTGTTCTCACTGAGACGAGACAAATTCAAGATCTGAATTTATATCACATCGATGGTCATAACATAGTATACAATGAAGGAATGTACAATCAGAACGATGGTATAGTGATGTTCATTAAATCAGATCTTGAGTTCACATATGAAATAGTGAAGTTGAGCAACGAAAACAACATGATCCTTTGCCATAATTATTTCAATAACAGAAGTTTATCTATTCTCGCTATGTATAAAAACCCTTCCTATTGTTGTAAACTTTTTGTAAATTCTTTGAAAGCATATAAGGCGGATTATTTCCTCTTTCTTAGAGACATGAATATTGACATAATGAATGAGAATATGGATATATCAACAGTTGAATACCTAAATGTTATGTGGGAATTTGAATTTATATCTTTGATATCTTTGATATAAATTCAAATTCAAGGTGACAAGGGTGACAGAGAATACAAAATCTTGTCTGGATCACATATTTATTAGAACTAAATCCGACACTTATTTCTTACTACCTATTATCATTACAACAAAACTCACAGACCACTATACTACATATCTCCAAATAGTACTAGATAAAAAAATTAATGAAACTGAACGGGTTGTGAACAATGGTACAGCAGTAGACTATATCAAACTTAGGGTGCATCTTCAGACGGTTGACTGGAAACCAGTATATCGCGGAACTAATGTAGAATCTGCAACAATTTTTTTTATAGAAATCGTAGATGATAAAATTCCAGAATACAGCTACAAAAAAAGTCTAAGCAAAAAAAAATGAAAATATGGATCACAAACGGAATAATAAATTCAATAAACACTAGAGGCCATTCACAGCCGAACCATTAGTATATTTAATGAATAAATCTTTCATAGACGGTATTTTTCCATCCGCGCTGAAATTGACACAAGTGATCCTAATTTATAAAAACGGCAATAAAAATGAAGCTATAAACTATCAAACAATATCACTGATCACTCCTGTAGCCAAAATTTTCTAAAAAATTATAAAAATACGACTATCGTCCCACCTCAAAAAATATAACATTCTTTCCTGTCGACAATATGGTTTTCGAGAAGGTGTGTCGACCCAAGATGCTGTTCTAGACCCAACAACTGAAATGTATTCTGCTATGGATAACAAGAAGGCATCTATATGTGTCTTCATAGACCTGTCAAAGGCTTTTGACACAGTTAGCCACCCACTTCTTCTCAAATCACTTGAAAACATAGGTATAAGAGGAACAACACTAAAGCTGTTTCAGAGTTACCTGCTGAACAGAAAGCAATGCGTAAAAATTGGAAACCACAAAAGTCAATACAAGAATATGGAATATGGTGTGCCCCAGGGAACTACCCTGGGCCCAATTCTTTTCAATATTTACCTTGATAACTTATTCCCAGTTCCAACAATTGGAAAAATTTTCACATATGCTGATGACACAGCCATTTTTTATGAGGACACCACCTGGTCTTTCCTGAAAAATAAAGTAGAGGTTGATCTCGGAAATATCAGAAAATGGTTTTCACATAAACTCCTCACAATAAATTTCACCAAAACGTACTACCCACCAATTTATGCTTCTGCGCGCTCCTCACCATCTTTTACTTTCCTCAATGTGTCCAGCTTGTTTAATATCACAACTGTTAAACAGTTTAAATATCTCGGGATTGTTATAGATGACCAACTCAAATGGGAATCCCAATGATCGCGCTAGCCAATCAATCGTTTCTCGCCTCCATATCCACCGATTGGGGAATATTGTATCGAGGTATTGCCGGACATTAAGTTGGTAATGAGGTGGTGCTCCAATGAAATCATTTTGAAGTAGTGCCAAATAATTATCGCCATTCAAGTTGCCCTCGATGGAAAAGGTACCAATGATATGGTTTCTTACGATCCCTGGCCAAACATTAACCTTTTGAGGGTATTGCGTGTGTTCTTCTCTCATCCTGTAAGGATTTTCCGTTGACAAGTAGCGGCAATTTTGCCGATCAACATGAATGTTAAGAGACAAAGTACACTCATCATCAGAAAACATAACGTCTTCTAATTGGATGATATTGTTATCCAACATGTCCATCATTTGCTCACATAAGTGCTATCAATATCGTCTTCCATGAGCTCCTGAGTAGGTACCATTTTATCGGGATGTATTTTATTTGCTTTTAATATATTTACTATCGATGTATGGCTAACATTAAATGTTATGGACGCCTATCAAGTCGCTGTATGTGGATTTTCCTCAAATTCAAGCATCACATATAATTTGAGTTCATCACTTATTACATTGACAGCTGCTTTTTCAATCTGCCCAACATGACCAAATTCACAAAACTGCTTCTCTATTTGGCTTATTGTTTCTTGAGATATGGACGGTAAATTAAGAAATTTCTCATGAAATAGGCGAGCTACTACCTGTTGCGTTCGGGTTTTATCTCCGAAACCAATCATTTGTAAAACTGTTATTTTATGCATTTCCGTTAATCTAACCATTTGTCAGACTTGAATTTAACGAACTTTAAACTCAAATAAAAATACTGACAACTTATGTTGTAACATACAAAACAAGTTGACAAGTTGTTTTAAACTAACGTTGCCACGGAAATTATCTACACTTTTTTGAAGGATACCTTCTAAAAAGAACATAATTATGGATTTGGCTTACTTTCTTATTATCAATTCCTCAACATGAAATAAGTTTTGAGTATATTGCAATAAGTGTTGAGTGTATTTTTGAGTGTATGTCTTACAAGAGCTGTAGGGGTGGGTGTATAATGAAAATGAGTTTGTGTGCATGGAGGCGGGCTCGCCATTACGTTTGGCACTTGCTGTACCAATACTCGAACAGAGATCAAAAATTGTCTGTTTGGGTTGGATCTGCACTGATGAGATCTGTAGATAATCTACCCGAATAGTTTCAGCATTGTCCTGATGCTGGACGAACGGGAAATATCTGCGAGACTAACCTCTCAGCTGTGCATGAGTTTCTGTTGCATATAATTCAATATCCAGCATGGTATTAGCCGAAGAAGTAGTTGTTTTCTGGCAGGCATTCACCAGAACCTACTGTAAAGGTAGTTGGGAGAGATTATTGTTTTGAAATTCCATTTCGAAATACTTATTTTCTCAAAAGTACTATTTGATAACATATAAATACAAATCATATATTATTTGAAGATTTGTTACATTTAATCAAATTCATCGCATATCAATGTTAATTTGTATGAAGAACTTGTTCACTTGACTTTTACATTTAAAAATAACTGAGAAGTAATTTTATTCATCTCCGAAAAAGTGTCATCCTTCCATTTTCATTCAAAATGTATATCATCAATAAACAACTCTCACGTTCATCTTTATGAAGTTGTACTCATTCTAAAATCTTCCTGATACTGTGTTTACCTCAGTTTTTCTACAACTTTCAATCAACTTTGCTCATTACTCAAATAAATATAATCCAATAAGTTACGTATTCATTTCGTTTATGATTACACTTTTTTATATCAATTGGACCGCGGAACATTGAATTTTGACTTTACTGAGACAACCAAATCTTATGATTTGTCATTTTTAAGCGAGATGAGCTGTCAAATTTTCATTCTTTCGTACAGAACTTTGTTTTCGTCGACCCAAACTTGTAAAATAAATGAATTCTATATATAAAATTCGTCAAAAATATGTAACAAGAGATGACATCATCCGAAGGAAGAGATCGATCAGCCAAGAGAAGATTGGAAAGAAAGAAATTTCAAACCTTTTTTTATTGTCCAAAGTTGGAAAGAGAAAAAATGTCACGTTCTGAAACTGTGTATAACTGTAACAGAAATACTGTTATGTACTGAATATATCTTCATAATGCGACTGACTGAAAAGTTATCGACCTCAACATGAAGATAGCAGCACTCTTAAGTAAAAGCTAATGAATTTCGTTGTTCATCTGTTGACAGTTACTCCTACACGTTAATCTTAGCCAAGGGCAAAGTTTCAGAGGTTTTTGACGCGCAGTTGTTATGTAACAGTCGTTTCCATGAGTTGATGTGAGTGTTTTTATGAAAAAGGACAAATATGTATTTTTGAAAGCCAATAGGCTTTCGCAAATCAAAGATGAGATAGATTCTGTGTTTGGCGAGTCTGCACCATCATTTATCACAGTGAAATTTTGAGCAGCTGATTTTAAATGTGACCGTAAGAGCTTGGAAGACGATGAACATTCGGAACTTCCAAAAACTGCAACTATCAACGAAAACACCGCCAAATTTCACCAAACGGTGCTAAACGACCGCATAATTCAAGTAATAGAGATAGTAAAGGTTATATGAATATGTCAAAAGTGTTTGTCTTATATTAAATCAACACTTAGACGTGAGAAAGCTGTCTGCGCTTTGGGTGCCGCGTTTGCTCACGTCAGACCGAAAACGTGTTCGAATGAACATTTCCATTGTCCTGCTGGTGTAGTTAGGGCGCGATAAATCCGCCGTTTCATTGCTGTAGATGAAATTTGGATACATCATTATACGCCCGAAACAATAATACAGTCCAAATAGTGGCATGTAGAGGGGGAAATGGCTCCAAAAATGCAAAAACTTTTTTTCTACTGGGAAAGTGATGCCGACAGATTTTTGGGATGATCCTGGAGTTATTTTAATCGATTATATCTTCAAAAAGGGAAAACCATTACGGGACCATACTACGCATCATTTTTCATTAGGTTGACGGCAGAAATTGCGGAAAAACAGCCGCATTTGCAGAAAGAGAAAATTCTGTTCCACCAAGACAACGCACGTCTCACACCTCAGTGGTTGCTATGGCGGAAATCCAGAAATTACGGCTTGACCGCCTTATAAGGCTAGGTCATACGGTGCGGTGCGGCTCCTGAGCGATGTCTGAGCGTTGCCCCCTCCCGGGTTGAGTGCCCTGAAGTAAAAACTTCGCCCCACAAAATAAATGTTGCGAGGAATACTCCACTCCATCCACCCTCGCACTCCGAGCGGTCCTCAACTTACTGATGGTCACTTCAGCAAGATTCACAGCTGACCTCTTTTGGTCGAAAGTCAGCCTTTAGGTGTTATTCTTTCTGATCGGTTGATTGTTTTATCGTGACTATTCTTTTTGCATGAGAACCCCCAAAAACTAACCGGCGCGGCGGCTATTGTTGCTATCGTCGAGCATTCCTCAGTGAATCTAAGGAAAAGTGAATCGCGGTCGCGGTCGAATTGTTCTGCGTTGAACCTACCTGAAAGAGAGTTTATATGATTACTTTATGCTTACCTGAGTCGCCTAACGGCGACTCGTGGGGATGCTCGTTGGTTCTGTTTTGTTGGCCTTGGGTGTTTGTCTCTTTCTCGGGGTCTGAGGTCATCCATATTTAACGCATCGTGTAGATCGCGTAGCGCTGGGTTGTTGTGCGATCTGATTCTATCGAACACCCTTTCTGCGTGTTCTCTCATATACACGTCCTCATATTGCGTGTCCAGGTGTAGGTCTCTGTATATATATCTATTTGATATGTAGTATGGTGCGTTTACGGTGGTCCTTACGCTCGCGTTCATGAACGATTGTATCTTCTTCCTGTATGTCTATCCGCACTGGCCCCAGGCAGTGCAGGCTTACAGTATTATGGGCATGGGAACGGTTTTGATCATCAGCAACTTTACTTTCAACCCCATGTTGCTTCTGCATCCTTAAATAGGTGCCAGGCGTTGTCTGGCGTGTCTAGTCATTCCGATTCTCTGCCGTACGTGAGACTGAAATGTTAATTTCCTGTCTGAGATGACCCCTAGGTGTGTCGCTTTGTTGGTCAGAGTTTATACTGATCTTCCACAGGTTGGCCCACTCCTTTAATCTGTCTGCCTGTGGCTGCAAATATCTCGTGACATGCGCTTGGCTCGTAGATCTCGCCAGCAGAGCCGTGTTGTCCGCGTAGAGTGCTAACTTGGTAAAGTTGTTCTCTGGCTTGAACACGTCCGCTGTATATACGGAGAAGAGGTGTGGCAAAAGGAGTGCTCCTTGCGGGACCCCCGCTTCCAGTTGTCGAATTGTTGATAATTCGTCTCCTACTCTGCAACGGCATCGCCTGTCAGCTAGAAAATACTGAATTAATCTCACCATTGGTTTTGTGTATCCAAACTCGCTCATCTTGGCTAGTAGTCCGCCATGCCAAACTCTTTTGAACGCCTTGGAGACGTCTAAGACGATGGCTCCGGTGTTGTATCCTTTGCCGAGGTTGAAGCCTTCGGTTGCGAAGTCTACTACCCTCAGGACTTGTAGCTCTGTTGGGTGTTCTGATCATGTAGTATGGTGCCAGGCAGTGGCAGTGGCCCCAGGCAGTGCAGGCTTACAGTATCATGGGCATGAGAACGGTTTTGATCATCAGCAACTTTACTTTCAACCCCATGTTGCTTCTGCATCCTAAACTAGGTGCCAGGCGTTGTCTGGCGTGTCTAGCCATTCCGATTCTCTGCCGTACGTGAGACTGAAATGTCAATTTCATGTCTGAGACGACCCCCAGGTCTGTCGCTTTGTTGGTCCACGGAATCTCTTGCCCGTTGAAGGTGACGCTGCCTTCCGGTTGTGCAAGCCTGTGAGTGAACAGTATCGCCTGACTCTTGTCAGGGTTTATACTGATCTTCCACAGGTTGGCCCACTCCTCTAATCTGTCTGCCTGTGACTGCAAATATCTCGTGACATGCGCTTGGCTCATAGATCTCGCCAGCAGAGCCGTGTCGTCCGCGTAGAGTGCTAACTTGGTAAAGTTGTTCTCTGGCTTGGACACGTCCAGTTGTCGAATTGTTGATAATTCGTCTCCTACTCTGCAACGACATCGCCTGTTAGCTAGAAAATACTGAATTAATCTTACCATTGGTTTTGTGTATCCAAATCGCTCATCTTGGCTAGTAGTCCGCCATGCCAAACTCTGTCGAACGCCTTGGAGACGTCTAAGAAGATAGCTCCGGTGTTGTATCCTTTGCCGAGGTTGAAGCCTTCGGTTGCGAAGTCTACTACCCTCAGGACTTGTAGCTCTGTTGGGTGTTCTGATCTAAAATCGAATCGTTCATCCGGTAGGATTCCTATAGCACTGTGGTTTGATCTTCGAGTCTCTTCAAGATGAAACGCTTCGCCACTTTGCTTATGGAAGGCAGTAAGCTTATTGGCCTATGATCATCTAGGAATAGGTGGTTCTTCTTGGGCTTCGGGATGTGGATAACCGTTGCCTCTTTGAACGGGTACGGGAAGTGCTGCAATCTGAGTATAGCATTTATGATGTTGGTTATGGCTGCTATACCCTTGCGCGGTAGGACTTTCCGGTTTGTTATGCGGTCAGGGCCTGGTGCTTTCAGAGTGGATAGACGTCTCAGGATGTCTTTGTCTTATTCTTCGTACCGTTCTTTTCAACTGTCTCTCTATATTGTCTACCTCGTCCGTGAACGGGACGTCGTTCTCTCTGCACTGCATTTCGAAGTTGTCCGCGAATGCTTCCGCCTTCTCTTTCGCCTAAATATTGTAGTTACAAATTTTTATAATATTCTCTATACAGCTCTGGAGTTAGGTTAGGTTAGGTCCAAAGTGAGTGGGTCTATTCGAGCCTCCACCGCAACCCGCAAGTGTTGCTCTGGAGTACGCAAGCTCTGGAGTACTATGTTTCACTAAAAAAATATAAAGCTTCTACTTTTCCAATATGGTTCAATTCTGAAAAAATTAGTTTTCAAGAAGAAATCGGTTCACAGAGTACCACTGGGTTTTCATTTAGGGTCATTGCTTTTCAACCTATTTGTAAGTGACTTGAACGATGTTATTCTTCATAGTGAATTTCTTTTGTTTGCTGATGACCTGAAGATGTTTTGAGTTCTTCATGACTCAACTGATGCAGAATTATTACAGAACGATTTATCTAACTTTGTTCGCTGGTGTGATATAAATCTACTGCAATTAAATATAAATATGTCAAAAATTCACTTTTTTCCGAAACAAAAATCCCATTAACCGGCCATATAAAATCAATCAATCAGAACTGAAAACGATAAACACAATTAGAGATTTAGGAATCACTCTCGACACAAAATGATTTTGATAAACCAGAAAATCTTATTGCCCTATAGTTTTCATCTGAATTTTCGTCACCTCTTTCATGAATAGGTAAAACATTAACTATTTTCAATTTTTCAGGACAAAATCCATGTTCTAGTGATCTTTTCACTAATTTTGATCTTTTGTTTCAGATACCATTATGCACTTATGAATAAACAAGATCGTAAGATGAAACTTAAGGATCAGTATTATTTCGATTGTAACTGCGAAGTTTGTTTGCATGACTGGCCATTACTTCGGGAATTACCTGTCATTGAAACTGACATCGGAATAGAAGATCAAGACTTTTTGTTGTTACAAAAAGGGGATCTGGAATGTGCCAAGAGAATTGTGCAGAATATTTTGCCAAGAATATCTGAATTGGAGGTTCCAAAACCTAATCGCAACCACGCTGAAATGCAGGAAGTATTGAAACAATGCTATGCTTTGTTTGGAAACATCCGAAGGACTTTTTAACTTCAATTACAGATTATTAAAATATTTCAATGAACAGAATAAGAAGTGAAGTTGATTTTTCTGGCAATTGTAACTTTCAAGCATATGAGAATAAAC
>NW_019296051.1:0-13936 GCF_000500325.1 Leptinotarsa decemlineata
TAGATTCAAGGCACCTGTTTTCTGAAACAATCATCACATTTCTCTCTGAAAAATAGAAATTACTTGAAAAACTTACCCCACAATCGAATAACACGATCACAAGACTCTGCAGCAGTGCACATACCAAGACCAAATAAAATAATTGGTCAACGATGCTTCACCTATATTGGAGCTGAACTTCTTGATGATATTTCTGTCCCAGTCAAAACACGTTATAATATTGGTCTGATGAAAAAAGCTCATTAGAGGATCCAAAAACTAATTATTTTCACAATAACAGGTTGTGATCTGATCATTTTCATAAGACGAAACAAATAAAAACATTTGTTTCACAGACAGGTTTCATGTGAATAGTTGTGGCAGTCGTTTTCATGCTTTCCAATAATCAATGTTATAATTCTAAGAAGATTCGGCAAATAATATCGAATTATTCCACAATATGATCTTTCAAGATACTAGCCCACACCTTGGATTTTTTGAGGTTGCTGCGCAAGTGGTCCTTCAAACGAAGGAATATTCAGTTTCAGAAATAGATGAGGATTAGTTAGTTGTGATGAGTATCCATTTCGTTTGATGAAATTGTTATTTTCGGTTAATCTTTTAAATATATGTGAAATTAAATCAAATGCAATGGGTTGTGATGGGTTGAATGTTATGCTAATTAAATTATGTTATCCTGTTATTGTTTTATATATCACACATATTATACATTTTTGCCTGATAAATGGTGTCGTCCCGCTAGTTTGGAAGAAGGCTGTAGTAAAGGTTCTACCCAAAAATCAACAACCTGCAGAATACAAAGATCTTAAGGGGATAGGCATTTCACCTATTCTTTCCAAGATTCTCAAAAGGAGTATCGAAGTACAAATAAGAAAGTATTTAACTAATATCTCGTTACTGCCCACAGTTCAATCTGGCTTCCGAAAAGGTAATAGCTGCACTACTGCCTTACTTGATATTGTAGATGATATAATTACTTCTATCGATAAAATTCAATGTACATTTTTAATCCTTTCAGACTTCAGTAGAGCATTTGACACTATAAGCACAGACTTGCTATATAGTTTTTTTCGATATGGCAACTTTTTCTTTACAAAATTATTCAAGTGAGAAGGAGCTGTGTGTAGAAATTGAAATGATCCAATTTGAATATTCGACACTGGAATCATGGGTACCTCAGGGCTCTATTCTGGGCCCGTTGCCTTTTTTTTCCTATAGTAACTCTCAATTTGATCAAATTTCGGTAGTTATGCAAGATTCACGTCTATACAGATGAGACCAAAATCTATTACAGTTTTCCTCCCCCACCAGTAGATAATGCTTGTGAATAATAAATCAGGAATTAGCAACCTTCATTGATTCAGCTTCTGATCACTGCTTATTGATCAACTGTACCAAATCAAAATTATCGTTGCTTGATTCTGCATATAATTGTGCTGACACGCAGCGAATATTCGTTGAAATTAAAGATGATTTGTTAACTGTAGTAAATGAAGCCAAAAGTTTAGGAGCCATATTAGACTAAGATCTAAGATTCGACAAACATATCAATAAGTTGATTAAACGTACATATAGCTCTTTAAAATTGATTTATGGAAACCGGCAATTTTTTTCAAGAAATGTTGAAATAAAATTGTGAAACATTACTTTTGTCAAATTTCAATTATGCAGATTCGTTATATGGTCCAAATCTGACTCCTGTTTACAGTACAAAAATCCAGAAAGTATAAAACTCTTTTTAATACTGATATAATGCATGAACAAGTTTCACACAAATTGCTTGAAATCGAATGGTTGTTTATGGAACTCAGAAGAATTCACCATGCAACTTCATCATATCATCAAATTATCCTAACAATAAATTCAGAGGTTTGTTATCTCCACCGGCATTCAAAACGGAAACATTCAGACGTTCCTTTGTATATCAAATTCATAAGTTGCGCAACTTTGTTTCTGAATTCTTGCAAAATCTCAATATTACAAGTTTCAAGTCAAATTATAAAAATTTACTACTCAAAAAATAAGTCAGTCAGTTTTATTATAACTTGCTCTCCTGTGTTCTTTTGCAACCTTACTATAGCTATCAATGTTATTTATGTATTCTATAAATATTTCATGTACTCACTAACAATGGAAAAATATATAGAGTTAAGTGAAAGAACATATTCCTGATGGAGTTAATGATTGCTTCATTGGAGAAAATGAACTTCGCTCTTTATTTTCTAACTATTTTTAAAAACATATTTTTAGTATAGATGTATGTGGAAAATAATATGGAAGCATTATTGTTATCATTATCATCATACAGTGAGACTCCCACTATCCTATATTTCGATTAGAACTAACATTATTCGAAAAAAGTTCCTTCCGATTCATCATCATGATGAATCGGAAGTACCTACAGAAGAGTAGAAGTTATGTTGATCAGAAATATAAATAATTTTTTGCTTCTGAGTTACTACAAAATTCGAAGAACAAAACTGTTATTGTCTTCAGATACGATGAGCAACTGTTCTCACAAAAGTTTCATGTCAATCTGTCATTGCAAGTTCAACTTCAAATTTTTCAGTTACTGACCATGTCTATAGAAACTTTTTATCAGATCTGATACACATCCACTGTTCTGATAGTGAAAATCCTACAATGTGTAAACAATTGCTAGTACGCACTTCCTACGTCGATAATCAAATATTTTGTTACCTTTTTATACAGTTCATGAACGTTTTGAGAGTAGTGTGTGGTAAAATAGCTGTACTGTTGCTTTTTGTTTATTGAATAAAACTTATGACAACTATAAAACAAAACAAGATTCTAGTACAGAATAAAAGTACAAAACAGAATTAAGTATGATCGTTCAACAAAGCTCATCCTAATTTTTCGAGAACATATCACTGAAAACATAAAACATAAAAAACTTCATATAGAGAATAGAAATAACTGTCTATATAGAAAAATAATATGGCACTGTGATGTCGGAGATGAAGTCAAAAAACACACTATTTACTAAAACGTAGTTACCTCACTGCTGCGCTACTACTAATTTTGAATTTGAAGTCGTTATCCTCGAGAAAACAGTTCCAGTCAAAATGATTATCGGAATTTCGAGTTTGAACTAAAAATTTCCAGTTCAAATCTGAATTCTGAGTTTGATGATAAAAATCAGACACTTTATTCGAAATTTCTAGAGTAAAATAGAAATTTCCAGTTTGAAGTCAATAATTCGAGAAAATAAAAATTTTGAGTTTCACAGTTGAAATTTTCAAGAAACAAATGATAAGATATATGAAATCCACCACACTTTTGTATGCACACGTGTTCAAACAACAATCTTTCAATTTATTTCCATACTTATCTTTCAAATGTATTTTAACACTCCTTTTAGACGCACAAAAATAAAGTTTACATATCTATTTAACTGATGAACCTAGTTGTTAGCATACAATAATTATTTTCTGTCAGCAATGGAATGAACTTCAACATTCATCATTGGAGATATACCTAACACTATATATAATTTATCAGGTTAGAGTGTACTCTGAAGTCCACAAGCTATTTATTTCCATTACTTTCCACCCGCTATGAGATTTTTTTATGTTGCTCATGAAAGTATAGAATTTCTTAGCGTCTTATAAATATTTCTCATCGATTTTTTTTCAGTGATTGAGGTTTGTGTACTAGGACTATGGGATTGAATGTGAGTGACTGAAGAGTTTTATTAGTGATGTTTTTATTTTATTTTGACTGGTGAAAAACTTTCCCAATGGTCGGTAATTTGGGACACTTCATCTCGTGAAAAAATGTTGGTGCTGAACTATTTTGATAAACATTTACTCCGCCTTACATAGATTCACTGCCAAAATAATTTCATTTCGTCAAGAAGCTGAAACTACTTAGTGGATACTTATTTCCTGTCCACAAAAATGTGTGACTCAGAACAACTTATATGGGAGATGATTTTCAGTGACTTTAGCAATAAGGAAACACATATCAATTATCTTCGGCTTCAAAACAGGCCCTGGTAACCAACAAGGGTCATTTGATAACTGAGATGAACCCTCTGGTTGATATCTTCTGAAATTTGAAGTCAAAATTTTCTCGAATATGTTGCAAACGTTTGACCATCAACATTCATTCAACGATGTAGCATTTATTATCAGAAACAAATGATTGCATACCTGGTTCCAGTTAGTGATTATTTCGAACACACCCCCAAAGCCGACCACTTAAGGTGACCTGAAAAATCATAAATTTTGTCAATATCTATTGAAAACATATTCATTTATCAAATTCTCGAAAATGCAAGTGATTCGTTCTCATTCTTGATGTCTCCAGAGTTAACCGTTATGAAATGGGATGTAATGGTATGAGTATGTGCGAATTATACCGGTCGAAGCCATTGATTTTTATTTGAATTTTTTTTTTCGCATTCTCTAATGTTTCAACATCTCCAACAATAATATTCCAAATAGAGAAATTCAATAGTTGTACTCTTCACGGTCGGAGATAGCTATGTCAAAGATATTTCAGAGTTTTGAGTTTTTTGGCCGTAGTCTGCAGGTTTTTATGCCTGATGTTTCGTCTACATCTACGTTACGTTATCTACATATGGATAAAATGAATTCATCAGAATTATGCGACAAGGAGTTGAGAAATTTTTTAAAGAAGACAGGCTTGAGACCAGCGATACTAGGACGGTAGGTATCAAGCAGTTATGTAACAAATACTGCGGCCTAGTCAGAGCTGATTTTTTATTTGTCCTAACAGAAATGATTGCTGATGTTATAGGTTGCCTTCGGTTGATAACTAATTACTTCTGATTTACTATTTATTATAAAGAGCTGATATATTGATGGGAACTAATATTAGATAGATGTAACTAAGAATATTTGAATGTTCGTGACTATTGTTCCATAAAGCAACAATTGAGGTTTGTTCAGAGTTCGACATTCGAATCATTAAACCTGATTGGATGCTATTTCAACTGAAATCGTTTGTGTTTTTATTGATAATCTCTCAATATGGATAAAACAACACTAGTAACACTGATCTTTGCAGAAAGCTATTCCGAAGGTTCGTTTATGCTTATCCGAATATTCACATTTTGATTGCGAATAGCAAAATAATCACAACCTTTGGCGTCCATATATGTCCAGTACGTTAACATGCGTAGTTTGTTGGTAGCTGTCATTTTTTTTCAATAATGAAAAAATTACAACTCAAAAGTTGTTTCATGTTTTGTTTATGATAAAGAACACGAATGAAGAAGTGCTCGAGTTGTTCTGAATTCAGAAAATTCAATGTTAGTATTTATTTCTGGTTCACCAACCAGTTCATCAATGTATTCCCAGTGGGATGGTATTTTTTACGAATAAACAGATGGTATCGTGATGGGCAGTTCATTGAGTGTGGTGGTTCCGTGGGTTGGGCTACCTATGCTGCACGTCCCCAGGTAGTGGATAGGGGAACGGCCAGGGGACTGGTAGCCCTGTCCGGTAAGCCAATGTAGTCTTACTGACGGGGTCAGTGGCAGAAGGATGACGGGATAAGTAGGGTAACGGGAACTAAACGCCCCCAAAAGCCTCTGCAAAACATGCCACCGTGGATCAGCCTACCCAAGCTGAGGTGTAAGGAACCGTGCCGACAGCTGAATGGCCGCAGGGTGATAAGCGGTTACGAACGATCCCCTTGGGGAACTTAGCGAAACCTCATTGTAATCAGCCTACCTCTGGTAATGCGGGGCTCTAACAGAGGTCACCAACTTTGCTACTCGTGGAAACACACATGAATGAAACAACACAAAAACAGAAACAACAAAAACCAATCCCGAGGCTGGACAGAAGTGCTCACCTCAATCATAGGCGGTGACCACTTAACACTTAATCATTAATCTCTGTTTCTCCGTACCGGTGAGTCCAAGGAAGCTAAAATTTGGTATATAGGTGCTTTTCAGGCCTTAGATGCGCACTAGATGCGCACACCTCGAATATTTCAACTGGGGCCTCCCGTGGGAGTGAAGGAGAAGTGTTTACATATGAAAATTCTGTATGTAGCTTTGCTTTATGTTGTAGATATGCAATAAGGAAAGATTTTTTGCTATTTCAACTGGAGAGTCCCCCACTGGGAATAACCAGGGCGTGTTTACACTTGAAGACTACCTTTTCATCACTATTTCTTCGCACCGCTTTATTTTCGAAGGCTAAAATTTTGTATGTATGTTCGTTTTATGTTGAAGAGTCCAATATGGAAGGATTTTTTGAAATTCTGACTGAAGTTCCCCTACTGAAGATAAAAGGGTCGCGTTCACATATGAAAATCGTCAAGACTTTACGACCTTTGATATTTGGCGCATTCAGTATTGGCTGTTTAATGTTCTGATTAATGAAAAATGAACGAAATGACTTGTCAAGATTTCGAAACAAGAATTGTCAGATCAAAGATTTTAAGAACTTCTGCATTTCCGAGAAGTTATTAGAATCTTTATAAATAGTTGATTCCATTTGCATCCTTTTCGATTCATATTCTTCATCGGGTAGGTGTTGTTTTACGAATTTTATAACATTTGGCGACCGTGACAGGACATGGAAAAACTTTTGAAAACTTCAGATGTTCACCGAACTTCGTTCACACGAATTTATACCGAAACGGTTCGACTGATGGAAAATTCAGATTTGGATAAAGCTGAAGTAATGAGGAATGTTGAGCTGTTAGCCGACTTTGTGGCTACGTTACGTGGATGACATCTTCGTCATCTGGAAACAAGGAAGAAACGCCCTGAACCGTTTCCTAAACCACTTGAACGTCCAACAACCTAACATAAAATCCACCATGGAGATTGAGCAGGACCAACGGATAGCTTTCCTAGGTGTACAAGTAGAACGATGTAGTACCAGACTAATCTACAAAGTTTATCGAAAACCTTCACACATAGATAGATACTTGCACGCACTATCGAACCACCATCCTAGCCAAAAGATAGGAGTCATCTCCACTCTAACGG
Source organism: Leptinotarsa decemlineata (assembly GCF_000500325.1). NCBI lineage: Eukaryota > Metazoa > Arthropoda > Insecta > Coleoptera > Chrysomelidae > Leptinotarsa > Leptinotarsa decemlineata. The sequence continues at coordinate 6,998 of NW_019296051.1, forward strand.
AACGGGCTCGGAGAATATGTGATCCATAACATCTGGAGAGGAACCTGAAATACCTTGAAGTGACCTTGAGATCGAATGAATACAGTGACTCCAAGATCAGGAAAGCCATAAAACCGAAGAGCACCACGGTTCAAACAGCAAAAAAGGATCAGATGATTGCACGCGCATATCTACCGTTTATCCCTAGGGTCACGGACAAAATTGGAAAACTATTAGATAAACACGACATCGAAACAGTCTTCAAACCCACGAGAAAGATACAACAAAGCCTCAGGTCGGCTAATGACAAAAGAGAACCATTATCAACAGCAGGGGTCTATCGCATACCGTGCACTTGTGGAAAGGTATATATCGGAACCACCAGTCTTGTTCCATGGGAACAAGACTGAAAGAGCGGACAAGTCAGCTGTGGCAGAATACGCATTCAATGAAGGAGACCACGTAATTTTGTTTGAACACAGAACTAATTGCCCCCTACCAGGGATACTTTAGCCGACTGGTACGGGAGGCAATAGGGATCCACATACACACTGAGAATTCGAGAATAACAAACTGAATGTTATCAGCAAGCCATGATAGTTAAACCTCTAAAGAAGCTAGCCACTCGCGCCAGCGAAACGTCAGGAAGAAATTCCAAAAATACATGGTATTCAAACTCGAAAAACATTGACACTGAAAACCTCAGCCGCGAAAGTCTAAACCATTTTGTCGGATGTTATACATGTTCGAAATTCGGGCATGTTGCTCGAAGATGTTCTGAATGTGAAGGTAAACATGTACGATCAAATAGCGGTACCCAATGAGAAGGTTCAACATTCCCAGATGGATTCAGAAAACATTGAGGCAGTAGAAAGTTTATTCAATTTCAATGGCGTATTTTAGCAAACTTCAGTTGTCAGAATTTGTGAAAAACAACGTCTAGTTAGGCAATCTCATGAAAAAATTGAAAAACGATGGATTTTATAACGATTATAATGCGGTGTTCAAAGAATGGCTACAAAAAAAGATTATAGAAAAGGTTTCTATTGTAGAATATGATTCTGGTGGTTACCAGAATCATATTCTGGTAATATGAATGAAATTGAACAAGTTATCAACAAAATACGTCCCATTTTTGATGGCTCTGACACTCTGTCTTGAAAAAAAGAGTGAATTTGATTGATTTGATTTTTTCTTCATTGATTGCTTTCAGACTTGAAAAGATTGGGGTGATTGCTGATATTCGGAAGGTTTTTACAAATTAGTCTAGATAATGAGGACCGAAATTTCCTAAAGTTTTTATGGTACGATGGAGAGGGTAATTTTCAGATATATCGACATGTCAGGGTAGTGTTTGGATTATCTTGTAGCCCCTTCATGCTTGCTGCAATTATTTATTTTCATCTCGATTCATTCCTCAAATATCGGGTAGAAAATTTCCGAATATCCAATATCTCAAAACTAAATAGCAGTTTTTATATTGATGACTGCGTACCTAACAAATGTGAGAACTCAGAAAAAATTACATCAGTTCATTCCAGATTCTACTCAAGTTATGTCAATTGGCAATTTTGATCTACACGTCTGGGAATTCTCTCTTAGAGACCATTTCGATCCTGAATTGATAGATAGATAGAAGTGATATACTTGGAATGAATTCAGAATTTTTGAAAGATTTTGATCTGAAGAAATTCACTGAAAGAGTTATTTTTATCAACAGCTCACAAGGTTTCTGATCACATTGCTACAAAAAAAATGTGTATTTTAAAAATTGGTTTTGTAATGCAGCAGTTCTTGAAGATATTAAAGAACAATTTCTGCATAGGGTAGGAAAGTTACCTTCTTTGAGGAAAATGGAAATACATGGATGAATCTACATCTGCTGCTACTAGGAAAAACTTGCATATGTTTAGCGATCAAGTAAAGAAGCATATGCCTCTATTTTTCTCGAAACTTAATCATCAGAAGGTATTAATCTACAATTAGTTCAAGCTAAAAATAGAGTACCACTAATGAAAGATACAGCAAATCGCAAACTTGAGTTATTGGGGGCCACCATTGGTGTTAGATTGTTGAATTCTGTTTTGGATTCTATGCTTGATAAAATGAACTATAAGATATTCTGTTGGACAGACCCAACTACTGTTCTTGCTTGGATTTATCGGGAGGATATCTGGAAGCTATCCGTCTGAAATAGAATTCAAGATATTATCCGGAAATATACAAAATAATTCTGGTATCATGTCACATGAATCCGGCTGATCTTCCATCGAGAGGTTGTTTGTTGAATCAAATATAATTGGAGAAGTGGTGGGAGGGTCCAGGTTGAGAAAAAGAAATTATTGGCCAGAGCATAATTTTGAATCAAACGAAGAGAAGATTGTCCAGGAAAGAAAGAAATTAGCAGATGTATTGTTGAATATAGCAATAGATTTTTCTATTTTCTATAGGTATCCTTCTAAATGAAAACAAAATCTGAATATGATGTGTTGGATTTTCAGGTTTGTTTATAATAGTCCAAATCCAACTCGGAAAAGATTAGGACATCTTTCTGCCGATAAATTGAATAACGCTGAAGTGCATTCGATGAAGATAATTCGGAGTGAATTTTTTAATGGAGTTGAAAATGAACAGATTCAAAGTCTATACCCTTTTTTGGATGAAAAAAGTGTTATCAGAATAGAAACTGAAATCACTGAACGTGATGATTCATATTATTTTCTTTATCCTATTCAAAACTGAGAAAATCATTCTTTATTTCCATCAACAGACCTGTTATGCTGGAGTACCAGTTGTACTCTGTGAAATCAGAGATATTTCTGAATTCTTAGCGGGAGAAGAGTTGTAAAAAAGTATTGAATACATGTATGAGATTTAGGAGATTTAATGTACATTCGTTGAATGTTTCAAATACAGCACTACCTATTGATCGAGTGAGAGATGCTGCTATTTGGAAAGTTGTCGGGATAGATTCAACTGGTCCTCTTTTTTGCAATCTAAAGAGGAAGTTTAGATTTGTCTTTTCTTCAGCCTGTCGGTAGCTGGGCGGTTCGAGGTGGGTGCTTTGTTTACTCAGTCAATCGGCCGATGTGTGAATCGATAGTTCAAACCGCAAGAAGAATGCTCGATTTTCACTTGCTATCGTCCAACCCGTGTTAGGAATCCCACGTTAAGAGATAAGACCTCGTTAGTCTTTAGCACGCACAAATTTAGACTTCTGAGGGTTGTCGTTCGTAGAGGTGCGATAGCTGGTTTACAGAAAAAAAACATCATCTGAACATATTTTAAACAACATGCGCAATCTACAGGCCCGTACATTTAGAGATTTGTTACATCGTTGTCAACTAAAATTTTTCATACTCGCTCTGAGACGATTTATAGCACGAAAGGGGCGATCATCTACCATTTATACTGATAATGGCAGAAACTTTGTAGGCACTGAAAATTATTTGGAAAAATTGGATTGGAATAAGATATTAGAAATTAGTGACAAACAGAGAATTAAATGGAAATTCAATCCACTAGCGACAGCACGGTGGGGCGCTTGGTGGAAGCGCCTCATTACAATTGTGAAGTAGTCATTAAGAAACCAATTGGAAAAAGCAAGTTTGACTTATGGAGAACGTTTTTCAGTGGTATGCAAGGGTAAATCAGTGATAAACGCAAGACCTTTGACTTACCTTGCAGAGAATAATAATTAATAATATGGTACCAATAATACCATCGATATTCATTCAGGATTTCAAAGAAACTGATTTAGAAAACAAAAATGCGGATTCAACTAGACACTGTAAATGTTTGCAGAAGCTGACAGAAATCTTGAGAATGAGTTTCATAAACAAACATCTGAGCCATCTAATATTATTCAATAATAGAAAACAAGAGAAGAAGTGAAAGTGTGAGATTTAGTACACATCGAAAACGAAGGATGGCAAGATTAGACTTGTGAGATTGAAAACTTCGAATGGATACTTGATGCAACGTATTCAAAGATTGTATCCTTCGGAGCTGGAGATGAACTCTTGTCCAGAAGTGACAGAAAAGAAGGAGAGGGAGGAAGAAAAAAGTTCCGAGGGAGATTAAACATACAGAAACCCAAATAAAATATGATAGAACAGTTTATCCACCCAATAGACTGACCTATCGATATTTTCAAATTCGAGTTTTCAGTCTGATTCCGTATTGACTCGAAAAGTAGAAGTGTATTGAAAATCGTCAAAAGTCTACGACCTTTGATAGTTGGAGCACCCAGTATTGGCTGTTCAGTGTTTTGATCAATGAGAAATAAATGACTTCATATTTTGGAACAAGAATTGTTTTAGAAGGCTGAAATATTGTATGTAGGTTCGTTATCTATTCCAAATATTCCAAGCCAGGCGCGGAGGAGAAAGGCGCGTCCATTAAACAAAATTATTTTTCCATCACTGTTTCTCCATGCCCTCAAATTTACGGTGAGTAAATTTATATTTAATATCAGCATTACACCCGTGCGGAGCCGGAGCGGGTCGCAAGATAATATATAAGACAATGAACAACTAAGTTCTCTGTTTCAGAGTAGCAGCTCAAATTTTTTTAGCAACATATTCAGTTTCAATATTACATCATCAATAAAAATAGCAATTCAAGTGATATCAGAATAAAGCATGAAAAACGTATTTTTTTCATATTTGCAACCAAGATCCTATCTCGAAAACATGAAATGAATTTTTATGATAACAGTCACATCATTTCTATATGGTATAATTGTGTAAAAATTTGGAATTCGTGATAAAAATTACTTTATTATTCTGGGAATAGCAACCCAATCGATCACAAATCATTTACATCAAAATGTACTTCAAACTAGGTTGTATACTCTTGATTTCATTTGTTTCAGCTAAAAGTAAGAACCTTTTTCAATTTTTCATTTCAAACACACCACCTGTGTGAAATCAAGGTGTACCACTATAATTGTTTTTTTTCAGGTGCTTCCAATCTAAAAATCATAGGAGGCGAACCGGCAGATATCAAAGACTATCCATACATAGTAAGTAATTTTATTTAAATTAACTTTGTTGTCTTTACAAATGTAGTTTGAATTAGTTTAATTATTAACGAGGTATATGTTTAAAAAAATAGCTCATAATGATAATCTTGTTGTTCAATAGCACACTTTCAATGGCTGTGATTTCGAACAATGAGCACTAAAACATTCTCGTCAATGAGCAAGGGCATCGCCAGCTTATGACTAAAGGGGAGGGGGGCAATATTATGGAGAATAAAAAATATGAACGCCTGGTACAGTCAAAAGCATAAAGAAAAGTGAAATCGTTTTAACGAGGCTTTGACCACGTCCAACATAATCCCGAGAATGAAACAAATTCTGGAAGTAGCCGCATGCAGTTGGAAGGCACTTTTCCGAGTTGCACTATTTCCTTCCTGAGATAATGTTTGTGAGCCTTCCAGAATTATTGGAATATTTTCCTTAAAAACTCTGATGGTTTTGTGTTTCTCATTCCATCTTGTCTCGTAAAGTCTGGAAATATTAGGGATCAACGGAAATATTAGGGATCAACTTCCTCCTCAAAACTGATTCTCGAAAAAAGTTTATAGTATCTTTGATGGTTCCCATGGCATATATAGTTTCAGGAAGTGAATTTAGATAATTGATAACTAGATTCAGTTTGTGGGACGATCAATGAAAGTAGAGGGTTTTGGTGTACTTCTTGCGTAATATCGCTTGTACCCCCCCATCTCTTCCTGACATCATTGAACAACCATCAAAACAAAAACCAACGCATTTATTTATATTCAGATCTTCTTTCGCCAAAAACTCATCTATGCTATGTGCAATCGATTTTGCATTCAAATCTTTTAGCTCAATGAATCCGACAAACATTTCTTGGACTTCCTGTGTTTCTTCAACAAAATATTACATCCCAATCGATAGTTGTTCAGTGCCAGAAATATCAGATGTTTCGTCTGTCTGCTAGCACACTATGTGCTGCTGTTTCTTTCACTTTTTTCATAATATCAGCCTTAATAACGCTTCCACAAATACCAATAATTCAATTTTGAATATCCACTGAACGGTAGCTTGCATTTTTTTTCCCTTGCTCAATGTGTTTCTTTAAAATCAAATCTCTCGCCTGTATAAATCCTTGAGAATACCTTCACGACAATGTTTACCTCTCAGCGCTAAGTGTATTAGATCTTATAATTTTGCGATTTTCTTCAATAATTCCCTGGAAATATTTGTTATGTTGCAAATCGACAGGCACACCTTCGAGAAAATATGTAGCAGCTTTCATTGTCTTCTTATAGAAGTGGGTTTCTATGTGATTTTTGCACTGCTCGTTTTGGAATCGTAAATAATCCCAATGTGCCTCTATATGAATTTGAATTTGGTGGGAACAACGTAAAATATTTACAAGATGCTCGTTTTTGGCGCCTAGAATATATCAACCATGGTGAGTATGTTTCCAACCAAGAATAGTTAAATTTTCTCTCCAAATGTTTTGCTTCTTTCGCAAAGTTATAGGTCGCGGAAGGGGACCAACAATTTTCAATCAATTCCTTTTTCTTTTCGGTTGATAACATGTGTACCCGTCCAACATATCGCCCGATATCATTTTCATGCAGTCAATCAATGAATTAGGATTCGGAGCCAGAGCCAGAGAAACTTGATCTAGGTAGTTCCTGCGGCTGAATTTAACCTGTTGTGGTTGTGGTGACCGATGAAAACACCTGCGATATTGTCATTACTTTGTCCTGTTCATCGCTGTTGCTACCTGATCCATCATTTTTTTTGTTCCAAACTTCCTGCAAAACAAAACGCTTTGATAAAACTTTATGTAATCAATAACATTTTTACGGGAGAGCAGTTAGTAGTTGTTTACAGCTGATTCTCGGCCTCCCCCCACCACTATGACGTATTAATTGCTTTTTTTATTGGTTGTTGTTTGGTGAAGTCAATGTGAT
>NW_019296052.1:0-14224 GCF_000500325.1 Leptinotarsa decemlineata
CGTTCAGTGTCGAAAACTATACCGAGTTCATCAGCTGCTCGGGCAGCTGCCCTAAAGAGAAATGCTCCAATTCCTGCTCTCTCATGGTCACTGAAAATGCAGAGAAGCAAATCCGAACTCCTGACGACTTTACAGGCTCTATCTAGTACCATTCTGTCATGTAGACACTCCAAACTCGAAAGTCCACTGCCTCCCTGTTGTCGGGGGAAGTACAACCGTGGAACGGACGATTTGGGATGCAAGTTTCTATAAAGATGCATAATTTTTTGGGTCTTTACGTCGAGTAGATACAGCTCTTCACGAGTCCACTTCACTACTCCAAACGAGTAGAGTAAGATTGGAACGACAAGCATATTTGTTGCAGCAACTTTGTTCTTCCTCGACAGTTCTGATGACCTGATCTGTCGAAGTTTGTGATGATACTTGCCGCGGAGAGAGTTTTTCACTGCTGTTACCTCTTGTGAGGTAACAACAGTGTTATTATTATTATTTTTTTTCACCGTAGTGCGCTGGTCAGGCCCTATCCTCGAAGCCGCGATGCATTCGGGAGGGTGCGCCAGCATTATCAACCAATGACCACTCCCCACAACGTGGGGTAAGTGATCATTGGGTCCGAGAATCATGTGCCCTGAACAAGTGCGGCTAAGATTTCTGCCTTAGTACGGCAAGCCGGTATGATTTCAAAATTCGAGAGTAGAGAGGACATCATTCCACCAAGGACTCCAATAATCAGAACAACCATCTTGACAGAGTGATCTGGATAGAGTATGCGGATTTCGTAGAGAATATCTCGATATTTTATCCGTTCTTCCTCCTCTTTTCTCACGATATTCGTCTCGCTAGGAGCTGAAAACTCCACGACAACTATCGTTTTGCTCTGGTGGTCGAGAAGGACTACATCAGGCTTATTAGCTTGTATGAGCCTGAGGGTGGGGAACGGATAGTTCCAATAAAATCGGCACTTCTCATTCCACACAACGGATTCAATATCCCCCGGAGCGTAAAGCAACACCGGCGTCTCGTCAATACCGTAAGAGTGATGTATCATTATTATTATTATCATTATTATTATTATATGTTAGCAGTTGGTCAAAAAACTACCTCAATTTGAATGTATACAACTGTCTCCATCCCTCAGTTAAATTTTTGTATTTCAGAAATTTCAAAAATAATATCAAGTGATACCTTCTCCACCACAGTTTCTTCACAATCGAAGAATATGCTGCTGTAGCTTGACAAATAGTTCTTGAAAAATGATTCATGTTGTAAAGCTGGGATAAAGCCTGTTGATTTAATTTTTCGGTGTTCATTAATACGCCATTTCTACCTAGCGAGGGTGAGGATCGCCAAAAAAATTATTTCAATAACGTAAGAGAGATCAAGGTAGATGCCTTCTGGTAGCCTATCATCTTTTCCTTGGAGTAGAGAAATTTTTCAGTCACGCAGATTCAAGAAAAGGGGTAGCACTGAATGGTTTCCAGGGTTACTAGTTTTATAATAATAATAATATGGCCGGATAAATGCAGAGGTCTGTCAGTGTTGGTTCAATGCATCTACTTAGAGCACCTAATTCTTGGACTCAATGATCACTCACCTAAGGGTATGGTGTTGGTCATACCCGCGCGCTCTCTGAATGTGTCAGAGCTCCGGAAGAGGGTCCGACCAATGCAACCTCAATGAAAATGATAATGATGATGATCATAAGGTTGAGCTGGTCTGGCCCAGACCTCGATCAATAATAATGATAATGAACGTATTTATTACTTCAAAAATTACAAATAATATATAATTCCCAAACAATATTGGATTTTTGTACCTTGTATGCAGTATTACAGCCGAATCTGACCGAGAAATGGATTGTAAAATTGATAATAATATCATATGATGGATAGTGTCAATATTTTTGCTGAGACATCAAAGTTGTACATCCGTCATCAGTTGTCCTGAAAATATCATCAACAGCATGCAACAAAACTTTTCTAAATCCAGGCGAAAGACCAATGTTCGCAATATGTTCTAGAAGGAGATACTCTACAGCACTTTCCAGAATTTTTGAAATTATCAGAAGAATATATATGGGGCGTAGATNCCATTTTTTTTTCATCAAGATGGAGTAGTAGAAAGCCAAAAACTTTCTTTCCCACAAAATCAATCACTCCTAAAAATATAACCGCTTCAATTCAATAAATGCAGTCTTTAGACATTTTTAATAATGGCATACTACTTATTCTACTTTCAGGTAGATTTACTGAAAAATATTAATTATTCAAAGTAATAAACAGAAGAAACAAAACTATAATAAAATTAAATGAGATATAAACTGGTAAAACACTTTATTCTCTTTTGTAACGAGGTTTGACACTGGTATTTTTTTATTATTTGATTCATTGCGGAACTCAGAGACGTCTATATCATCGAATTTCAACAGAGCGCCGTTTTGGTCAGTCTCAATTCACTTTTTCTGTTTTTCTTGTGACATATTTGACCAAAATATAATCACCACTGTTATAACGACTTCGTTAATGTGAATAGTCGCCAACTTCTGATGTTGGTGGAATATGCAATTTAGAGTGGTTTTTTGCGTTAATAGATAGGGGTCTATACCCCTAAATTGTTTCTGCAACCCTTATGGATGTGATCATTTTTGTCTAGTGAACGTACATGACTGCAAACTTCTACCGTATTCACAGACTCCGAAGATGATGCAATATCATCGTTCACCCGACAAAAATTATCACATTCATCAGGGTCGCAGAAACAACTTAGATTCCTCATTGTCAATGTGTTTCCAGGCTGAGTGGACCATCTGATGGACCAACAGCGTCCCCTTGAAAGCGACCATTTCAGACACTTTTCCGTTAATTTATTTCACTGCCTTCGATCACATCTGTTTCTACACCAGGACATCTCTCGCGAATGACAGTAGCAAACTACGGGTGCTCCCTTTCCCAGCCTCATGAAAGTTCCAAGTATAATTCATAAAATTAGGGCACATGTCTTGCAGCTCACAAGCCAATACATAAAACATTGATTTATTACTGTACTATGTTACATTCAATTGCTTTTTGACTTTTTTTGCTTCTTTTGCTATCCGGTCTTCGTTAACAATATGTTTTTCAGGAACTATTATCTGCATTTCATAGTCAGTAGTTACAGTATTCTGGTGTATAAAATTGTGAGTGGTTTGTTTTTTGTCTATAGTTTGTTGAATATTCTTTCGTTTTTTTTCTTCATTCAGCTAATTTGATGGATTCACTTTTGATTCTTGCCAAGCGAGCCCTTTCAGAATATCTTTTCTTTTTCAATACATCTTTCCCAGTCAAATTCGGTTTTTCAGTAGGCGGCATCATGTTTCAAACTGAAATAAACTGAAGAAATACCTATACACTGTAACTGTTGAAGTAAAAGTGATCTGAAACAAAAAATATCAGTATCCTGGAAACACGTCATCAGTCCTTTGACGTGATGTCCGACAAAGAACTCAGATTTATAAGAAAACAGTAACTCGCTACAGTTTTGAAGTTTTGACTGGATTGGCACACTGTAAAGTGAAAACCGTCGCGCTACCATTGACACTGTAATGGCGGCTGGCAAATGGCAGTCACTCTGTTGTTCGAGACCCACATGTTGTTGTAGCAATTATCTGGTTTGCCTGACTGGGTGCCTGAGTTATGTTTGTGGTAGTCTCTGCGAATCATCCCGCTTGTTAAGGCAGTTTGGGCGTTTTTCAATTTAGATTGCTTCCCGAATCATCCTGTCCTGAAATTGTTTTTTCTAGCAATAGTCTTGGTGTTTTCGAAGCTTCTTGTGTGGCCTGTTTCCTGGTGGTGCTTGAAGAGAGATGATGCTGATTTGCGAACAGCTAGTTCATGTTCATAGGCCCTGTTGAAAATTCTTCTATTGGTCTCTCTTCAAAGACCACCATCACTATGGTGTTGTCTTTCACAGCTCAGTAACATTGAAATTCCAATGGTCTTGAAATTGACGTTCCTGAACTGAATACGGATGTGTATCGCTCCAGTAGTGGGAATTCAGCTTGTTGAATATCCCATTTTTGGTAAATTTTGCTTTCTAGTTTCATTGAATATGCATAAAAAATTGGTCGTTTTTTGATTTCTCATCATGAAGAACTCTGCAAAGTTGATTTTCCTCCCATAATCGGATAGCTTCAGGCCATTGACTAAATTATGAGAATTTGGAAGCCATTTATATTTTGCTAATATTCTCTGCATGGACATTTTATTCAATCCCAAATCTCGTGCCGCGTCTTCCAAAGATGCTTCTGGAAAACCTGTGAAGTACACAAGCACTGTTATTGCATTATCTATATTGTCCAAGTTCGTAAGATTGGAGATTATTCTTCTAATGATATCTGGAGATGGTTACCAATTTTTTGGATACTTTGTAGCAAAATCATGTTATTGTTGAAACTTTATTACATTCGCCATAAATGTCCAATGAATTAAAGAAATCTTGATTATTATAAACCACAAAAGTCATATTGTTCCTTTTGAGAGTACGAATCCGACAATAAATAAATTCATTTCATTTGTCACCAAACATGGTGTTGAAGGATGGACAGCAGCCCACTGGAAATATCATTTCGAGCAAGTTTTGGGTATAGGAAAGTGTATTATAACTAAGGCTCATTTTCAAAATAGAATTAAACCTTGAAGAAGAAAAAAGGGGTTTTCATTTGAAGAAGTTGAATTATTTCATTTTTCTCATTTACTTATCGAACTCACATTTTTGCGCACCCTGTGAATTATTCAGTGGATATGAAAATAGTGCGTGATCCATTCACCTTACAATATTCAGGATTCACTCAATGCATATTTTTTTAATGTCAATTCACATGAAACTGACGTATGTTCGAGAGCTGCATCTGTCACTTTCTATAAAGAAACTGGAATAACTCAAAAACCGTTCATTTTTGGTATAGTTTGAATTCAAAGCATGAAAAGAATAGAAGATTTGCCATTGAAAATAAAAAGATGACGTCACTTCCGGAGAAACCCGAAACGTCACATCAACGAAAATATTTCAGTTGAATTCTTCATTAGTTCTCCACCTATCCTACCAATTTTCAGAATCGCCCTACTCTCAGTTTTCTATATAAAGAACGCATCAACTCGTCAAGATATACCCTGTATATCCAAGAGATATTTATCGATCGGACATAGCAGTCAAAAAATGTCACCCCATACACACGTGTTTCGTGCTTTCGATCCATCGTTAGAACGTTAGAACGTGTACAGATGGGCAACACTTGGTTGTCAAAAAAGGTACAAATTCACGAAGTCATTAACAGAAGCCAGCGGCACATTTGTGGTTTCGGTTAACAGATGCTCCTCACTGTTTGATCAACATCACACTAACATTTTTTTTTCCTAGGTGAACGATTTGATATCCAACAGTCAGTTGAACATTTCTTCAGAGGAAGATGTATTTACGGCAGTTTTGAATTGGGTCAAACACGACTTGATTGAAAGGAAACAATTTGTTTCAAGGGTAAGTAAATGAAGACATTTATGTCACAAGAAGGAGTTGAAGCTTTGTAACTTCTATTCATTATATGCGAGCGCCTTCGATAGCTGGCTGTGTTGTCATCTTCATGGCCCTACTCAAACTGAAACGTTCAGTTTGTTTCGGGGTTCCAGCATTTCCTCTCGTTGACAGGAGAAATCGAATCTGATAAGAAGAGATATTCCAAAGTTGCGTCTGATTCGGTATTGGAAATTATAGCCGGGATATAGTACCAAAATACCTAAATTTTCTGCAGAAACTCAATTGCGTAAAAATCCCTGGAAACATTTTGAAATGAGTCAATTTCGATCCCACAGAGATTGACGAATTAGATATGCAAACCAATCAATAACGTTTGGAACTGAGCCGAAACCAAAAAAAGCTCGTCAAAGTCGATCGAAAGTGAAGGTGATGTTAACAGTTTTTTTCGATTATCGCGGTGTTGCGTACTCAAATTTTTCACCAGAAGGTGTGAGAGGAAATAAAAAATATCATTTGGGCATTATGCGGTGTCTGAGAGAGTAAATTCGTCGAAATAGACCAGATATGTGGAAAAAAACTACTCATGTATTTTGCACCGCGATAACGCATCTCACAAGGCAATAATCTCTGACCAAAAACTCAATAAATTTTATTGAACAGGCACTTGATATGTCTTTTGCCAATTTTCTATATTTCTGAAATTCAAATAACCACTTCAAAACACTCATTTTCAGTCAATAAATATCATTTTAGTGATTTGGCAGCGAGTACTGAAGTCGATTAAAAACATGCTTTCGAAAAAGGTTTTGATGATTGGGTTGTTAGTTGGACGCCACGCCACGTATTATTTTAGGAGAGTCCTACTTTGGAGGTAATATAATAAACTTGGATGAATAATACATATTTATCATTTCATTGATCGAATCCTGGCGAGTAGTGAAACTGTTTCTGATTGTCTCTAACTATCTGAAGATTGTTAAGTATTGATTGTTCAATTTGTAAGCAATATTTATGAAAACAAGTTACAGACCAAGTGGATTCTACAGTGGTTCATATCACGCAGTGATATTTTGGAAAAATCTTTTCATTTTCTTCTTATTATATTTCAGTAGATTTTTCATTGTTCATTTTCAAGATTCTTCATTATTATATATCGAAAAAACATATTTGCGGGCTATTTGAATCATTTACCGAGTGAAAATTTGTGTCTCAGTTACAAAATACAACAATAATGTCTTATTTTTCGTGTCTAGCGTGTTTCTCATCTGTGCTGATTGAAAAAACAACTCATTCCTTCTTGGAACCAGTCTGTCCACAAAAAGTTTATTCCGCAATTAATTCGATGAAAAACTTAAATTCTCGTGATATACATGACTTAAATAGTCAGAGATGAAATCGGTGACTGATATACTCGTAGTGCCTTCAACATCGATAATAAATCAAATGTTCTCAACTGGAATATTTTCCTGATATTTTTAAAATATCCAGGTTCATACCCTTGTTCAAAAAGGACTGCAGAACCTCACCTGATAATCACCGCCCTATTAGCATTATTCAAATTATCGGAAAGATATGAAGATTATTTTAAAAATTCGGTTGTATTCTATTTTAGCGAATCCCAATTTGGTTTTCCTAAAAATAGATCCACTGCTCGAGCTAATTATTGAGTCGTGACGAACATAGTCAAGGGTCTTGATCTGGGTAAACATAATTCTCTAACCCTATGTGACTTGACCACGGCTTTCTATTGTGTTTCCTACTCTATTCTCATTCAAAAATTGAGTTGATATTGTTGACGTCGTCGCTCTTACGACGACGTCAACAATATCAAGTCAGATTCAAAGCCAATTGTTCATGACGTTCCTAAGGGTTATGTCTTCGACCCGTTATCATTCATCATTCATATGAATGACTTATGTAGCTTTATTTCACCAACAAAATGTGTTTTGTATACCAACGACAAAACCCTCATATGCTCAGACAAATCACATACCAATTTACCTCAAATGATTGACAGAAATAAAAATTTAGCAAAAACTTGGTTCACAGCAAATATGAGTGAACTGAAATTGAACGAAAAAAAAAAACAGAATATTGTGATATCCTCAAACACCAGTGTTACTCTATGAGACAGTGTTAAGTTTCTAGGTATTCATATTGATGCCAGAGTTAATTAGTCCAGCCATATTGAAGCAAACACTCGTGAGCTGTCTAGTCTTCAATTTGTTCTTGAACAGTTGACGAATGCTGTAGGTTTGATGACACTGAAGATATTAAATCATTCACTATTCCAGTCTTGACTTGGGGGCATTTCACAATCAATTACATTTTTCAGATTTCAGAAAAAAAAGCTTGAAATCATGCCATTTCCTACATTATATATTTATGATTTGTTGTTGGAGATTCATAATTATTCAACAAAATTCGCATGTTTATTGAATAATACAAGGCATATGTAAGTCGTAAATTTACGAAATGGTGTCACACAAATAAACTTATAGTCAATGCCGACAAAACGGTGTTAGTTCAATTCTTCAACCGAAGACACTTAGATACAAGTTGATATGAATAATGTCACTATCTATCTGTCGGAAACCACAAAATTTTTAGGACTTCATATAGATTCTGGGTAGAGTTGGCAAGTTTACATAAATTATGTTTGCAAGAGAATCAACACCAGTTTTTGCGCATTGGTACAACTTAAAAAGATTATGAATGAAGAGCATTTGTTGAAAATTTACTGACACTACCATCTATATACATTTATAATTGTCTACTTTTTGTAAAAGAGGAGGAGTCTGAGTTTGAAACTGATTCAAAGTGTCACAGTTGCCCAACAAGAAATGGAAATCTAATTATCAAATATGAAGAGTTATCCCATTAATGTCTACTTTCAAACGGATAGTTGAAGAATACCTTTTAGAAGGATGTATTTATTTTATCAATGAGTATTTTGAGTATACTTCCAAATAATTGTAATCCATGTACTGTCATCTCTATGTTTCACATCTACATGTTTTTTTAACTTAGCGTTTCCTATATCATTGTTGAATGATCATTTCAAAAGAATAAAACATTATTATTATTTTTTTTCACCGTAGTGTGCGCTGGTCAGGCCCTATCCCCCGAAGCCTCGATACATTCGGGAGGGCGCGCCAGCATTATTAACCAATGACCACTCCCCACACCGTGGGGTATCTTTCATGCATGACGAATTTTGGTTCAAACTTCCACAGGAGCCACGTATCATATTACTTTCAACAATTTCGTAAAGCTCAGGATCACGATCGAGGTTAGGTATTTCAGCACAAATAATATTGTCAATTTGATCCGGAGTGATGCGATATTCAAGCCATAAAAGTATATGAATATACGGAAGATCTCGCTTTTGCCATTCCGTCGAATACATATAGCATCTCACTTCACCGAATATTTTCTCTTTCATCAACAAATCAACCATTTTTACCTTTAATCGAAAGACACGCGAAATAATATCGTATCGATAATGAGATTTTTGTCCTGAAAGTAAGTGCTCATTTATGTCACTCCAGCATGGTTACATGTACGGTCGGGACGACCGTAATGTCTAACATAGGTCATGGCGTCTTGCGTATTTTCGTGCATGTATCTTGGTCCACTAGTAAAAGATGATGGAAGTACTACCATTTGTCCCAGCTGATTTGCTTCAGTATCTTGCCGTCCAATTGCATATTTCGAATGAATATAATTATCTGCGCGCAATTTGGCTTGATTGTTTTTTATGTAGTTTAGTCTCTCAGTATCTATTTTTGCATATTCATCTAGCAATTATTGACTGAAAAGTGCGCGATATTTACCCAAAAATTATCTTCTCCTTCTTTGATCATTATTCTGTATGAATAAAAACTTACAGCAGATACTGTTTTTTAAAGGGCAACTTAGTTGTGGGATCGCATTGTGGTATGTTGATTAAATAGCCATCATCCCTCAGCACAAAATCAAGTTACTTCGGCTTTCGAGAATGATGTCTCTTCGGTCAAAATGCTGATCTACCAATACAATATCCACTTTATTTGCCGTTGGTGCATTAAATCTGCCTCTTTGTTCTCTTTGTGGTCACTGTATGCACATCGGTATCCCTGGTCTGATATAGTGCAGCAGATTGCTTATGTTTTTTCAGGGTTCGCAGCCTGGTAGGTGGCGACAGCTTGCCTCTGTTTTTCGGGGTGTGCAGTCTGGTAGGTGGCGACAGCTTTCCTCTGTACATCAGGGATTTTTTTTCTTATTTTCAGACACAGCTTTACGGTGGGATTTAGGTGGAGTCTGTCCATATTTTTTTGTGCCTATTTTATTTGATTTTTTCGTGTGTAATTAGTAAACCGTGCCATACGTTTGTTTTTTCTTTTTTTCTATTAATGTCACAGACTCAGATTTGGACAATGAAATTCTTATCAAATTTTCAACATAATTTATTGAAGATGCAATAAGTTAATGTTCACGCTCTAAAACAGGTACCTCCTGACAACACTTATCAATTTTAGGTTGCAAAGGTGTATCAATTCCAAAATCATGTTCTTCTACAGCTTCCTGCATATGACGCCAAGTAATTTTCTGTGCTGCTGTGGGAAGATAGTCATCAAAATGCCCACTGGACAAATCTTTGCTGAATCGTAATCGCCTTACCGGATTGTCGTTAGATCCAGATTCCGTATATATGAGACCGTTTCTATAAACTTCAAACTTAAATGGGAATAATAATCCTGCTGCTATAAACTCACAAAATCCGACATAAGTATCATTTTTCATCGTATCAGCAAAATATTCGTCAGGTGTTACGTAGCTATCACCATTCCTGTCGTGTGTCATAATTGAAAACTTGCTCCAGACATTAACCACATATCTGACAATTTCTGAACGCACCTTTATCGCTCTATCTTGTGTTCAGTACATTAAATAAGAAAGAGCACGAAACAAACATGCACCGTCACCAACAATAGGGACGACAGTACATTTTTCAACTTCTCCATTAATGTTCAGATTTTCTTTAGATACACCGCAATGCAAAATAAGAAACTAGTCCAGAAATTAACAGCGGTGCATAGAAAAATGAACGTTCGAACGTGCAGTTCATATAGAATGATATCCGCTGAGGTAGCATGCGTTATATATGGAACGCTACAGTGGTTTGGGAAGAAACGCAGCCAGGGAAAACCTCATGCGTAGGTGGCAACTGAAATGGACAGTGGTCTCTATGGAAGATGGACGAATTTAACCACGCTTTGTGAAAGAATCACAATTGTAGCAAGTCAAATCAATAATGTTTAAGCCATACAAACATATGAACAACCAACATACATTTCAAATAGGTTACAAATAAAATAAAAAGAAAAAAACACAACTATCACCAGTGGTGACGCAAATGTACATGAGAGATACAAATATGTGAATAATATGGTTATTAAAATTGAAAAATATATATTAATATTGAAGGCCACGATTAAAATGATTCAGATTCAAACATGCGAGTTGGTGTGGTCAGGTACTCGTTGACACTATAGAAACAATGTTTTGTCAAGACATTTTTGTAAAACTCTTGAAACTAAATATAGGTAGATCTTTAGCAGTGTGTGGCAATATGTTATAAATATTAACATTCAGTGTATTGATCGAGAATGTGTGTAGTTTCAGCCTGCGTGGTCTTAAGAGATTGGTACCTCTAGTGTTATGTTCAAGAACCTGTATATTGGTCAAATGTTCTTATTTGTAATTATGAATTTCCAATAGAGATTAATAGATACTGGGTGACGTCATTGTGTTTAGTTTTTTGAAAAGAGGCTGGCAGATATCTCTCAAACCGGCATTTGAAATTATTCTAATAGCTCGCTTTGTAGTAAAAATATTTTCTCGGGCAATGGTGCAATTTCTCCAAAGTAAAGTTTCCGTAGCTAATATGAGAATGAAAAAAAGCATAGTATGTTGATTGGTGAGTATTCATGTTGACAAAAGTGTTCAATTGGCTGAGTAGAAATAGGTATTTGGAAAGTATCGAGCCTAATTCTTCGATGTGGTATGGCCAATTCAGAGTATCATCTAGGGTGATGCCTAGTAGTTTGACAGTTTAACTTTTTGCTATATTATTATTCGTAGAGAGTTTTATCTTTATTAAGTTTCAAAAGGTAAAAAGTTCAGCATTGAACCCTTTCTCAGCTTGATTTACTGCAGTATTCATTGTGGCGAGCAAGTTCTCACAGTTTTGGTTAGTATCCAAGAAGTAGTATCATTGGCATAGATTACGCATTTATATGCTAATAAGTCATTTATATAAATGATGAATAACCAAGGTCTTGAAACGGAGCCCTGTTTACAGAGTGAGATTTTGTATAATTAATATTTTTTTCCAAAAAGAGTGGTGCGCTTAAATTCTTCTGATAATAGACTAGATCCATTTGTCGATGAAATTTCATTCGCAGTTCAAATATCACTTCTTGAAGCACAAACAATGTCTTTAACGGTTTCAAAAGTACAAAAGTGAAGTTATTAAAATGACTTCAACAATTATATTTGTTAGTTTTTAGTTGGTGACATAAATATTATATTTTCCTAGTGTCGAATACGAAATTACTTCTTGTGCCTTCAAGAAAACATTTTGAACACTTTTCAACATTAACGTTACTCTAACGTTATCGTTTTACTGCATTATATTTCATAACTCTCACTTGGAACTACTGAAGAACTCTTATAAAGTTATATTCCGATTATTTCATAAGTATCTTTATTGAACTTCTTTTTAAGAATATCAGAAAATTTTCATAGTAACTGCCGAAATGTTTATGAAACTGTTTTGTAGTGTTTGTGAAAGGAATTACAAAAATATAATAAAGACTATAATGTTTTATAAAACGGTGCCAATTTCCTACATATACCTGTTTTATAAATTGAAAACATTCCGTTGCGAAAAGGTTTCCCCAAAACTATTATAAAATATAAAACTGCTAGTTGGGTATGTCATAATACTGAACATAGTATGGACTACTTGAGACTTACTAAATGAAATATCGCCAGAAACTGATACTTTATTGTGTTGCAGATTGTATGCGTATGCTGGTTATTGCACAAAATTATGCTCAACCATCAGCATCTTTAACAAACGAATAAATTCATTGTACGTTACCAAATAATAGTGAAATTCCATGAGCTGCTTTCAATATTGTGATATTTTTTGTCTGTGGACCGTTTTATACGAGTATATAGGAATGTATATTATTTTTGACAAAGAAAAGTTTTGATTACTAAATTCTCCATCTTTATACAAAAAATGTAGAATTTTTCGGAAAAAATAAAGAAAACAATTCCAAAATAAACACTATAAAACAATAATTGTAGTTCATGCAACAAAGTAACTTCAAGGCACATACTCAAAAAAAGTCTTCTCGAAACAACTACTATATAAACATTGAATTACATGAAAAAACACTCTCGAAACAACTACTTATATATCCATAAACAATGAATTATGCAAAAAAATATTTTTTCGTATTCAGTTTCTACTTTAAACATTCGTTATGGAAGAGGTAGAATGCTACTTACATGGAACACTGTCATCCTCAATGTTGAACATCCGATGTTTCGAAATAAAACAATTGATTTCGAAATAAACTGTATACAGAGATATATAGGCAAGAACTGGAGCAGAAAGCTTTCTCTTAAATCTACTTCCATGTGAACTTCTAATTACACGAAAAAAATTACTTTCGAAACAACTACTCAAAGTGCTCAAATAAATTTGAGCACTGAAATATACTAAAAATACTTTTTCTACTCAGTACTTCATACATTCGTTATGGAATTGAGTCAGACATCATATCACATGATGAAGTATTCAATTCATTCACAAAATCACGACTTTATTTCACCAATAAGTTAAACTTACCCATGTCAACGATGACAGTATATAGTGACATTCATTGGCTTGAATGATTTGGTCCCAGCCATAGGAATGTTTTTCAAAGTGAAAGAAGTATATTTTCAGTATAGATTAATTTTTGGCCTTTGTACATTTTTCCCATTTATTAGACAATGGAAGTTCGAACTAATGTAATGTATTATTATGAATAATAAATAAACTTGAGATCATTAGCGATATGAAAAAACTTAGTTATAGTTCTATTGTTCCATTAACAATTCACGGAAAAATATTCAAAATTAATTATGAAAGTAGGTTTGGCAGATGCAGTCAACCATTATGTTTCAAGAGAGTTGAAGTGAAAAGAAAGTTTATTGGTTTTATTATTGAAAAGTATTTCCAATATTATTGTTGATTGAAGAGTTCCAACATTCAACATACCGGAATTCTTGATACAAAAATATTTCTCATGGAATCAAGCCTTCGAAAAGTTTGATTGATCTTGTGGATAATTTGAATTGGAGTTTAGAAATTAACAAGTTCCTCAGAAATAATGGTATGCTTGGAGGGAATTGCATGCCTTTTGCATTATTTGAAATGATTTTTTTATTAAAAATTTAACTTTTTTCCAGATACCCACTCTTGTAAAGAGTTACATATGAAGTCACACATATATGCCCTTCAGAATTTCCAGCAAGTAGTTGGTACCGAAGAATTCTTGTTACTACCTTTTTCAGAAGTAAGAAATTATTTTGTTTTCATTTTAATTTTCCATGATTCTATCATGTTTGATATCCTCGGATTTTCATTTATATATTTTATTTATCTATCTTG
>NW_019296054.1:4522-14822 GCF_000500325.1 Leptinotarsa decemlineata
GAAAACGTTTTCCAAGATGAAGTACACAAAGAATGTTTACAGATCTCAATTAACCGATGAGCATCTTAAATCTCTTTTGATAATTGGTACAAGTAAAATTGATCCACAACTACAAAGTATTGTCGGTGGAAAATTACAATTACATAAATCTCAGTAGTGTTTTTGTTTCACTGTGATTCATTTCAATTATTTGTTAGTTATTAATATGCTTAAACTTAGATACTTAAGTTAGGTTTTTTTTGTCATCATTTCTGTCGTTAAGTTTTACCTCGCAAGTAAAAAAAACCGAGTGATTATCATTCTGTGTTTTCTTCTTCAGCTTATCACAGCAATAGTAACAACAATTAGGTAATCATTGTCTGTCGCGGGCCAGATTGATGACAGTAAATCATTGCCTGTCGCGGGCCGGATTGATGACACTGGCGGGCCGGATTTGGCCCGCGGGCCGTAGTTTGGAGACCTCTGTGTTAGAGTATGAAATGGTTGTAATTCAGAAGTAACTTTCAGTTTAAGATTGAGAAAGCTATTATTATTATTATTATTCTGGCATCGACTACTGAGGTCATTACCTATTGTATAGCGGAACACGTGTCGCGGTTTCTGTAAAACCCTTTATAGTGAAAATCATACAATAAACTGTATTAATTAGTTTTTTAATATGGATTTCCATCAAGCATCGGTCAGTTTTATTCAATCAATGAGACTATTTTGAGAAAACTGTTATTGTTCTGGTGTGTGGAATTGTGTAGCCAATCCGCTGAAATTGTTGAAACCGTTTATTCTGAAATGCAGATTGTCATATCTGAAAAGTTGGGGATTATCATACCAATAAAAATTCCACTTAATAGTGATAATGACAACTCCAAAACTGAACTGTTACCTGGAATGAGGTGTGCAACATCGAATCCAATCTGTTCAACCTCGGCAAAATAGCTGTTCGGATTTTTGTTCAGAACAAATTTTCCAACTGGTATTAGAGGATAATCCGCATGCAACCACACTTTGGTATCGTCAAAGGGATCATAAGGACTGGCAGCAGCTTGTTCTGGGGTCATTATCTGGATGTACATATTCCAGGATGGATAGTCACCGGTTGCTATGGCGTTGTAGAGGTCTCTTATCAAATATTCTGGATCAGCCCCTGCTATCTGTTGCGCTCGCTCTGAAGTTAGATTAGCGATTCCTGTAAGAACGAGCAATTGAAAAGTTTACTTACTGAAGTATTATATGAAATTTATACAGATTTTTGCGAGAATTGGTGACAAAAATACTTATATACTGAAACGAACTGAAGAATTAACTGTCTTAAACATATTAATTCTTAATAATATTTCACTGTCACAACTAATTTATATTCAACAAATTTATATTCAACTAACGCTTAATTTATCTTCACTGTTCTAATTCTTCATTTAAACGCACGATTCGCTTTCTGAACACAGACTGCCATCTCGGGACGGGAAGCCGGCTTTTATATCGGCAACGATCACTCCAGATATCTCTGGTCGTTTCGGCATTCATCTATACTTTTCACTGCGGTTCGCGGTGCGTCATGTGTTTGCTGGCTGAGATATCGGTCAGGGCCGGCTTCAGATTCGTTACATCCTTCTTAAAGACGTTTCGCCCCGAAATGTCATCTTTGGCGTGTGTCGATACCTGCAGGACTCCCCATATCTGCACTGTGATGCCGCTGGATCTGAAGATCGTCTCCAACATAACGAATCGAATGACACCTTGGTCGTAATTTTTGGACAGGGCTGAAAAATGTCACCAAAAAGAGCTAAATCGAGTACATGTGAACCAGACTATATCGTTTAGCGAAAAACATGTTGCTGTTTTGTAAACTGTCCAGTTAAAATCTCAGAATGAAATTTCAATTGAATAAGTCATGGATATTCATCAAATATGGGTCAAATCCAACACATACATGTATAACTGTCATCCTCAATAATGAACATCAAAGTTTCGGGACAAAACATTTGTCTTATCATCAGGTTTTGAATAACATTACAAGTCATTTTTACAGTTGTTTTTTTTCTTCCTTTTTCAAGAAGTTTCCCAAATTTTTTGTTCAATGATGGAGACGTAAAAGCCAGAAAGCTTTTTTTAAAGCTTTCTCTAAATATTACCCTTTTCAATTTAAGTGAAATTTCTTGTCTGGGATTAACAGTGACAGAAAGTCGCCATGTTATGAACGAAATGAGTGTTTCATCTTATGATGCCATCCAAAACGGTGCTGATGAGGTGATAAGACCATATTGCGTAGCTTTCTATGAATGATATCTGTATCAAGTCCATAACGAACATTTGTACTATCATTAAATATAGTTTAAAAAACTTAAAAAACACGCTTTTAAAGGACAATGAACTGAAAAGTTAAAAATATAAATATTTTTAAATAAGCTTAAAACAATAACGAAGGAAAAATACACTAATATTGAATAGTATTTGTAAATACTGTAAATGTAAATACTGTAAATCAAGCGAGGGGCGCTTGATTTACAAAAAATATGGAACAAAACGCTTTTTTCACAATAATACTAGTATTTTCTCTTCGTTATTGTTTCAAGGTTATTTAAAAAAATATTTTCAACTTTTTAGTTCGATGTTCTTAAAAAGCGCGTTTTTTAGTTTTTTAAACTTTATTTGTTTTTCATTTTTCAGTTTCGAATGCTATAAATGTGTGTTTTTTAGTCTTTTTAAACTATATTTATTTTATCTGAACTTTGGAATCAATCAGCCGTATATTGTTAAAAAAAAACTGATCATTGATATTTTCCGATTCCGGAGAGGGAGCCACAATCAGCTACCAAGCCCAGGGCAGCAGGCGCGCAAAGGAGACTTACAAATAAGGCAGCAGGAGCGCGTGTTAATAACAAAAATAGTTTTTTCAAATGAAGAAATACATGTAAAGTGAGTTCGAATTATATCAAGGAAGTTACGTACAGCGCCATCTGCAATTCACATCCATATGTTAATACTGGCCTATATATTGTTTTGAATATTTGTAGTTTTGTCTGTCTTGAAATTTCTCTTCTATTGATGAAGTTCTTATTCATTGTATAGTACAATTTTATGGTTTTCTCGATTATATTGTTAATTTCTGCTTCTTGTCTTCCTTTCTCGTCTATTGTTACGCCTAGATATTTGAAATCTTTCACTTTTTCTATTTTTTTATCATCTATCATTATATTTATTTCTCCGCCTCCTATGGTCATCACCTTGGTTTTATCTTTTTTTATTCTCATTTGTTTTCTCTTCAGTGTTTCATTCCATATTTTTATATTATGTTGTAATCGTTCTTCATTTTCAGCTATCAGTACTATGCCATCGGCAAATGCATCCTCAGCTATCTCTACTCTTTGCATATTTTTGTTGTTGTGTTGTGTTGTTTTTGATAACATAATTTCTATCATTTCTATATATGTTTTTAATCATATTTATGGTTTTTTAATCGATATTTCTATTTTTCAGACTCTCCCATAATTCTATTCTTGTCGAAAGCTTTTTCTAGGTCTATGAATGCCAAATATATATTTTGGTGTTCTGATCTTCTCTTTTCTATTATTTGTTTTATTGTGAAGATGTGGTATTGTGTGCTTCTTCCGGGCCTGAACCCACTTTGTGGTTCTGAGAGTTGTGACTCTATTTTATTCCTGAGTTTGTTGTTGATTATTCTTTCTATTTTTTTGTTATGGTATTCAGTAGCGTAATCCCTCTATAATTCTTGCAATTTTTGTAGTCTCCTTTTTTATGTATCGGTGTTATTAGAGCTGTTTCCCATTCCTCTAATATAGTTTCTTTTTTCCATGCCTTATTGATTATTCCTAGTAGGCTCTTTCTTCCAGTTTCTCCAAAGTTTTTCATCATTTCTGATGTTATTTTGTCCTCTCCTGGTGCTTTCCCATTCTTCAATGTTTTAATTACTTCATCTAATTCTTGCATTTCTACCAATGGTTCGCTTTCGTTTAACTGGTTCCTTTCTGTTGTTTCTATTGTTCCTTCTTCATTTCCTTGTCCTAGTAGTGTCTGGAAATATTCTTTCCATTTCTTCATTATATCTTGTTCGTTTGTAATTATTTCACGTTTTGAATTCTTGATTTGTATGTCTTTTACGGGTTTCTCTGATCTCATGGACTTTAGTGCTTTGTAGAATAGTTTTTGGTTACTTTTAATGTCTTCTTCTAGTTTATTACCGAATTCAATCCATCACATTTCTTTTGCTTTATTAACTAATGTTTTCACTTGTTTTCTTCGGTTTTTATATATTTCATACTGTTCTGTTGTATTATTGTTCAAGTATTTCTTCCATTGTATTTTTTTTCTTTTATAACCTCCTTTATGTCATCGTTCCACCATGATGTCTGTTTTCTATTATTATTTGTATTGTAGGTGCCACATGTACTGATAGCTGATAACATTTATAAAAATGTTCCACGCTTCTTGTAGTTCTGCTTTCTTAATGTCGTTGTATTTGTTTTCAAGTTTTTCGTTGGTAATATCTTTATATCTAGTAGCTACAGTTGTGTCTCTCATTTCATATGATCTGATCGTGATGTGTTCACCTTTCTTAGTCACCGTTTCTTTTCTGTTGCGTCTCCTTTGATTTTTATTGTCACTAGGAAATTATAACTGTGTATTTCTGCTCCCCTTCGAACTCTAACATCTAGAACATTGTTCCTATTTTCTTTCTGTACCAAAATGTAATCAATTATTGATTTTTCTCCTCTGCTTTCTTGTACTCTTGTGAATTTATGTATGTTTTTGTGTTGGTAAAATGTATTTGTAATGATCAGGTTTTGTAATTGACAGTATTGAAGCATTCTCTTTTCATTGTCATTTCTGGTTTGTTCTCCATATTTTCCTAACATTGTTTTGTATATATGGTCCTGTTTTCCCACTCTGCTATTAAAATCTCCCATAACTATTATTGTTCCTCTTGCATTTTCGGTTATTTCTGTGAATTTTTCCCAAAATTTTTCTTTTTCTTCTATTCTCTCATTTTCATCTGGTCCGTATATTGCTATTATTTTACTCACTTCTTTATTTTGTTTTTCTATTTCTATGGTTATTATTCTGTCATTTATAGCTTCCCATTTTTTAATTTTCTCGGTTAAGTCTTTATGTATTATTAATTCAACTCCAGCTGATGCCCTTTGTTTTATTTCTACTCCGCTATATACTAATATGTGTCCATTCTGTAATAGTATTTGTCCTGTCCCTTTTTTTTCGTTTCGGTTATTGCTAGTATTTTCAATTTGTTCCTTTCAAATTCTTCTGCTATTTCAATTTCTTTTCCATTCAAGTTTCTAGTGTTCCACGTTCCTAGTAACCATGCATTTTTTTAATTATTTTTATTGCCACTTCTCGTTATCATTTCATTTTTCCTAATATCGTAATCCGAATTCCTTGCAGTTTTCTTCTTTGTTCGGTCTATGTTTCCTGTGTTCATTATCAGTTTTTTGTATTGATTGGTGTTTTCTTTTCTTTTTCTAGTTCGTTTCTTTCTAGGTTCCAGTACCATTTTTCTCCATCTATCTCTAGTTTTCTATATCCAATTTTCACATGTTTTCCTTCTTTTCTTTCTTCTTTAGCTTGATTTCGTATCTTTTTTTCTATTTCTCTTTGTTCTTTTGACATATCATCATTTACATATACCAACATGCTTCTCACAATTCTCCAGTCCAGCCAAGTTCACGAGATTCTGGTCGAGCATCGTGTCCTTCAGTCTAGTAAGACTCCTCCAGACATCTTCATAGGGTGGTTTGTCTGGAGAATGCTTTTTCGGTTATGTCAGTTATAGGATATTGTCAAATTTTGGTGAACCAACCAAATATTGCCGTTTTTTTGAAGAAAGAATGCGTAAACGTAGCCTACAGAACAAATAATAGTCTAAGTAAATGTATTGAAAACAATAAAGACAAAACTTCCATGTACCTATATAAGCTGACTTTTTGATCTCGCCCAAAACTGTATATTGGACAAACAGGGAGAACATTGTCCCAAAAAATATTTAAGAGAATAGAAGTAGTTTTGTAAATAGAAAGACCAATTCCGCATTTGCAAACCACCTTTTAGTAGAAGGACATGAGTCCAACATGAATACGACCTGTTGAATTTAGAAGAGGAGAGTTTGAAACTCAATCTTGTAGAATGTTTAGAAATCAAAAGATTCAGGAATTCGGCTAAGTTACTGAATGATAAATTAGAATTAAATAACTCCCCCTTACTAAATATTTTTTCAAATGTGGAAACTAGGACATAAGCTCTAGTAATTTTATTCATTACAAACTTAGGTATAAATCAGGTACTTCAAATTTAGGTACTGCAAATTGTAAAATTATGTACATAAAGAATTGAATATGTAGAATATAGTATAGAATATGTAGAATAGGTATAAATCAGGTACTTCAAATTTAGGTACTGCAAATTGTAAAATTATGTACATAAAGAATTGAATATGTAGAATATAGTTAGTGAAGACACGCCCGAAGAAGCCATTGTATGGCGAAACACGTGTTACGTTTTTGTAAAATTTTTCAATGAAAATCTCACAATAAAGAGTGTTTTCAATACGTCAGTTTATAAATAACTTGATTGCACATTTCCTACCTTGATTGGTTAAATAATGAAACTTGCAGTAGACAAATTTGCCGTGGGCATTAACAAAAGCAAATGTATTGACTCCATAACCATGCATGTGTCTGTAGCTATCTGGTATACCACGATCTGAAAACATCATCAGGATTGTATGCGTTGTTTCCTGACGAAGGGATATGAAATCCCAGAACATGTCATAATCCGGTCTTATGTGTGTCTTGGGATTCCTAAAAAATGGAAAATTGGTTAAGTGATTTGGTATAACTATTTCTGATTAAGAACACAGAGCGATCTTTTTTCACAGCTTGACATCCGTGACAGATCCTAACTTAGAATAGTAAATGAGTGTAGGATAAAATATGGCAGTTCAAGTTTTCTCCAAACGGTGAAATGTTGTATATAAGATATTTTCTTCAATTTCGTAACGTATGGCAGAAATTGATTGACCGAACTAAAAGAGTCCCAACTGTGCCAACTGATATTCAGCCCTTTTCGTTTCAGTAAATGTTCACACTTATTTATTGTATCATTCTTTTTTTTTGCACCTTGTGTCAGGAACCTCTATACCCATCACGCGACTGCTGTAGACTATAGAGTTGAAGACACCATCCTGGTAAGCCATGATGAACCCCTCAGTTTCTGACTTCACAGACAGATCCGGTATCGACAAACTTTTGGACTAACTTGGCCTCGTACGAATCATTCACATTTTTCCCGCGATGACTGTTATTAAAGAGGCGAGCAGTAAGTCTAGCACAACTACTATGTTGATAATAAAGTTTAACAATTTCAACTCGTTCAGGAATGGAATAAACCATTTTTACAGTAAAGTTGAAATAATTTCAAAAGCAACCGAACTGAATCAATGAACGTTTGCTTAAATTCTTTTTGTACACTTATCTGCTGTTGTTATTTGAACCAAAAAACGCACGAGAGAAATTGAGAAGTGAAGTAGTGATAAAAATGCCGTTTTATCCGCATTTTCATTAACACCAAAAATATCGAGTAAATGTTTTTGCTTTTTTTATAATTATTCAAGTAAATACAACAAATTAGGTATCATTGAAAAGAGAATGTTGTGCCCTTTCAAATGATATATCACTCGACCCCACTTTCCATTTAAAATTTTGGGGTTGTTACTCACCCTCGCTAGGAGGTTGAAGGCACATGTAGAAAAATACATCTGAAATGTGTCCCCCTCAAAAGCAAAATTGACCTGTCCGAGCATTTTTGCGTTAAGTTACAAAAAAAGGAGAAAAGCAAGGTGCATACTTTTCGTTGGACCACTCGATATATGACATTCCCCTCGTATTACAACAGTACAAATTTTTTACAATAAATAAGTTACAAATTAATCATAGTTTATCCTCATAAGTAAAACTTTTCACTTTTACACTCAATTACACTCAAATAGATTTTCCACAGCTTGTGGAGGGCTAAAACACCCAGAAAACAACAAAAAACAGTGGTTAGCATGTGAAAATTTCAAATGTTGTATTATTTCTTGATTTAATGAGTTCATGGGACATTTTCTAAAGCCATAGACAAAAGTTGACATGTTTCCCCGTTGGTGCTTTACATTGACACTTATTATAATCCACGTGTTTTTTGAAGGTGATCGACAATGTTTCATGATGAATTTCATTAGTTCGGGCTTCGAGTGATGACAGTCATCACCTGAAGACGATTGTGGATACTAACAATCGAAACGTCGTGAAGTAAATTGGCTTGGAATCCCTTATTTTCATTTTTTGTTCAACTGTTCCATTTTTACTTCATTTTGGGTTTTTTTGCTCAATTTAATTCTTCTTTTTTAGTTCTTGCACGGATTTCAAATCATTTTATGTAAGTCCGAACTAATAAAATTCATCCACGTGTTTTTTTGACATCAGTCAAATTGTTTTGAACGAAACTGAGAGCTCTATATCAGTATTTACCTTTTCAGTACATGAATGAAATTAGGAAAGAGGGCACTGTCCTTCACAAAGAAAATGGGAAGATTATTTCCAACTAAATCCCATATGCCGTCTTCGGTGTAGAATTTAATAGCGAATCCCCTCAAATCCCTCACTGTGTCTGCATAACCCATCTCACCGGCCACCTGTGAGAATCTGTAAAAATGAATTAGAAACGTTTTCTTTGATTTGAAGAACTCCATATAAAATATAATCCAGAACGTAATTTGTCCGTTACTTTCTTCAGATAAATGTTCAAATAGAATTGATTTTTCAATCATTTTATTCCAAGATAAAAGAATATTTTGATCAACTTCAATATAGATTACCAGATTATTTCAACCGATTCGCTTTGGGAATAAAAAAAATTGTAGTTGTCCACGTATGGAAGATATTGAATGAATAAAATTGAAGAAATGAAGTATCCGCATATGAAGTCATACTGAGTGGGTCGACTGTATTAGTCTAGTTCACATGTACTTTTTTTCGTAACATTTTTCAGTCCTGTCCAAAAATTACGACCAAGGTGTCTTTCGATTAGTACTTTTGCCTAGAAAGTTTAAGGAAAGGTCCGAAAACGCGCCGATGAAAATTACAAAAGTTATAAACAATTAAGTGAAAAAAAAATGGGGTTTTAGTTATTAAAAAAAATCTTTGTTGCTAAAAAATGCGTTTGTTAATTAACAATCGTTTTTTGCAACTAAATATTAAAATTAAGGAGCCGACGGCTTATGGCCGACTCAAACTCAACAATCAAACAAGCTAAAGAAGATGTTGATACACTAATTATTCAAACAGCCATAGACCTTGCCGAAAAAAATCCAGATAAAAAAATTGTTGTAATTGGGACTGATGATCTTGCTGCTTTATTGATAGCTTTGACACCAGAGAATTCAAATATTACAATGTGGAAACCACGAGCATCTACCAAACAGTTGGATGTTGTTTATGAAACCAGAAATAATAAGCACTTGAAAAATATCATTCTGTTTGCGCATGCCTTTACAGGATGCGATACAACGAGCACTATTTTCGGCAAAGGGAAAGAAATTGCTGGATATTATAGAAAAAATCCTCAGCTGATGCAATACGTGGAAGTCTTCTACAATCCCGATGCCTCTCGTCAAGATATCGAAGTAGCTGGAGAGCGAATTATGCTGGCCTTGTACGGTCAATTTGATACTAATTCAACATCAGGCCAGTGTCGTGTTTCTCGATTTTTGAGTATGATTGCGAAATCAAAGACTGCGATCAACTTAACAATTTTACCTCCAACAACAATAGCAACACATTTACACTCATTTAGGACGTATTACCAAGTTCAGTTTTGGATTGGTAATTATAATTTGAATCCGGAAGATTTAGGTTGGATCAAACAATGTTCCTGCCGATAAAAACAATGGAAAAACTGGCGCCTGGCGACCTACTTAAGCTGGTTAATTGTGCCTGCATAAAAGAGTGTAATAATCGATGTGGATGTAAAAAAGCTGGGCTTCCTTGCCCATCTTTATGCGAAAATTGTAAAAGTGAAACATGTTCTAACAGTACAAGGCCATCACTTGATGATGATACTGATATCATGATCGGTCGATTGAATGCTATCGATAGTAATCCCGATGGAAATGAAGACGACCTTAATGATTATCAAGATTTTTCAGTAGGAGTTCAAAAATACTGTGAACCGATATTTGAAGAAGTCGAAGAGGAGGGGGTTCAAGGAACATCACGACAAGAAAATACAGAAG
>NW_019296055.1:0-13933 GCF_000500325.1 Leptinotarsa decemlineata
GATTTTTGATAGGGTGCCTTGTTTCGAAGATACGGAGCCAAAAATAATTTCGCCAATAACAATTCATTAACAAAAATTACATGTAATGTTTATTAATTCACAAGAACTGTTGAGAATAACTACCCCTCACTAGGATCCAAGAATCCAATATGCTTCTCATCGACTCCCAAACTCGTTCAAAAACTAGCGTTATAATGATAATAATAATATTATCGTTTATTATGCATATACATTTATACATAAAAGGAAAAGGGGAAGCCAAAGGCTATCTTCCATTCCTCCCAAAAGTTATGATAGAGAAGAGAACAATAATAGATCATATATTTGCTAATAACTCTTAATATTCTTTACATTATTTTGGTCAATTTAATAATTTCATTGCAGCACCATACATTGAATTTTAAATTTTTCAAATTAGCACTGAGCAGTAAGCATCTGTGATTTTACTTCTTTCTTAAATTGATGAATATTATGATTTGAAAGTGGTAAAATTTCATTCAGATAAGAAAGGTATTTATTCATTCAATATGGATCATTCATATTGACCTCCTCTACCAGGAGTATATCCTGATTACATAGCAGCATAATGAGACCGAAATCCTTTGTGGAAGGAAAAGTAAAGTCAATAACAAGGTTTCGGCCATTACTTGATAAAGATCCATAGTGAGTTCAAAAACTACACCTCACGATTTGATCTCCACAAACTTTATTTGAAAAATATATCAAAACATAATTACCTAGCACAGTAGCTTTATCAAGTGATTTGAATAATTCAAGTTGTTTCTTACACTAATATTTATACACTACAAGTAACCATAATTGAGACTACCTTTAAAAATTACCTAAACCTCTACCTAAGGTACCTGTTTAATTATGATCACCTGAAGCATATTACCTCACATCTATATCATTAATAATTCATTCTCGGTTTTTAAAAAAACAAGTTCAATAATGGTGATCTATATCTGTTTTCTTATTTAAACAGCTCGCATGATGTTCCTGGAATCGATTCCCAAATGTTCTGCCAGTTTGATCAATATATACCTTAGGACACGTTCCACACTTCAATTTATATACTCCTGATTTCATGATTTACTGAAAGGAAAAAGTTCAAATTGACATTGATGAACCCCCAAATTCCATAATTATATTCACTCATAAAACGGCACAAATAGAGTTATCCAATTAGACCAGTGGTTTCCTTTGTTACTGCATCATCAGTGAAATTTTCAGAAAGGCTAATCAATATCATTTTGAACCATTGTAACTTCCAACTAAAATTCAGTCTACGGAATTTATATAGGTAACTTAATTAATAAAATAGAGAACAAACCTCTACCAGACAACACAAAATTACTATTATTTGATGTGCAGAATTTATTTCCCAGCATACCTCCTGATGATATTGTTACTTTAATAATAGAATTATTGGATAAAAATAGAGTGAACCCAGGCATAAAACGAGAAATCATTGACCTTCTGTCGTTATGACTCAGACAAAATTATTTTCAATTTAACAACAATATTTATTCCTCCTCAAAAGGTTTGATTATGGGAGATCCATCAAGCCCCTTACTTGCAGAAATTTTCATGGATAATCTAGAGAAGTCGATCTTCAAACATCCTTTGATTAAGAATTTTTTGTATTGGCATAGACATGTGTTTAACAGGTACTAAGAGACAATTATATACTTTTCATAGGGATATTAACAAAATTCATGAAAACAAAGAATTACCTATTGAAATAGAAGCAGACAACTCAATCAATTTCTTGGACCTAACAATTAGTAGAATGAACAACAAACATGATTTTTCAATTAATCCCAAATCTTCCTATACGGATATTACTATACATTACGATTCTACTTATCCTTATCAACACAAAGTAGCAGCTTATAATAGCATGATTCACAGATTAGTCAATGTTCCTTTCTCAATAGATAATTTCAATAAACAACTTAATATCATCATGCAAACTGCGGTTAACAATGGGTTTAAAGCCGAATTAATAAACAAAATACATGGGTTAAGGTAGATGATCAAAATTATAGAGCTTTAATGTATTTTGGACAACCAACGGAAGAAGTGCCTTTATTTTTGAGAAAACGAGATATTAAAATTGCATATAGAAAAAGTAATAAATTGAAGTGTTGAACGTGTCCTGAGGTATATATTGTTCAAATTGGCAAAACATTTAGGAATCGAATCCAGGACAATCATACAAGCTATGTAAATAAGAAAACAAAATCAACATATTCAAATCATCTTCTAGAAGAAAACCACATCTTTAATGAAGAGTTCGAAATTTTGCACAACATCACGCAAGCTATGTAAATAAGAAAACAAAATCAACATATTCAAATCATCTTCTAGGAAAAAATCATATCTCTAACGAAAAGTTCAAAATTTTGCATATAGAATATAAAGGTTTGAAACTGAATCATTTGGAAACAATGGAAATTATTAAACTTAAAAATGAAAACATTCTAATGAACCGAGAAAGAATTATTATTCATGTAGATATGAGGTAATATGCTTCAGGTGATCATAATTGAACAGGTAGAGGTTTAGGTAATTTTTTGGAGGTAGTCTCAATTATGGTTACCTTTAGTATATGAATATTAGTGTAAGAAACAACTTGAAGTATTCAAATCATTTGATAAAGCTACTATGCTAGCGAAATATGTTGTGATATATTTTTCATATTCATAATATTTTCATTTCAATTATAATCAAAATATCGTATCCCGGTTCGCAAGTTTTGTATGCAATTAAATGTTGTATTTTTCAATGACCACGAAAGACATTCTTCCATACACCGCAATCGCCGTACTAGACGAATCGGTATAAAACGCATCTTGAATGAAATCTTCAAGCATCTCCATTGTCTGGAAGACAATATTTCGGAGTCTGAAAGTCATCCCACATCACGTTATAATGGTTATGAAACTTGTTTAACTTTCAACAACTCGTTACGAATTTAAACAATAAAGAAGTATGAACAGTTAATTCAATATTTACCCAAGATAGGTGCATGTGATACGAACAGACACTGGAACATCTAGGAATACTGTTAAAAAAGCTCGCCTTTCAGTGTGTGAGTACAAGAATATTTTATTTCGGTGAGTTGTTTTGAGGGCAAGGCTCCGTTCGTTCACAATGCAGAAGAGGTTGTCATTATTAGTTATTTTTTTTTGGTGCCCAACTGGCATAAGAATTACTAATATCAAAGAATCGCCATAATGTAGAATGTTCATGCAAATCAGAAGATCAATACAATCTACATGATTATATTCAGATAGATAGATAGATATTCAATTCACGAAAGGTATAAAATAAAAAATGTACAAATCATATACAGTGTGACAATTAACATGAAGACACCCTTCATCATCATCATTTTTGAAAGCAGTTATTTGAGTTTTGGTACAGGCGTAGACCTTCATGTACCCCACTTTTCGCAATACTTAGCTCGAGAACAGCCTCAAACCCGCGAAAAGGGCAAATTTTCGATATTTTGCTTCGCATTAGGGATACCGAAATAAATTATTCGAAAAAGTATGTTTAAGATTGATTTTAATCCTACAAATCGAGTTTCAACCCAAAATTCGAAATTAGATTTGTTTTGGAAAAGGAAGTTTTTGGCCTTCTACTTCTTTCTCCATCTTTATACAAAAAATGTAGGAATCTTCCCAAGACAGAAAGGAAGCATGCAAAGAAGTAACTTTCAGACATAATCTGACATAAACATTGAATTACACGAAAGAAAAATACTTTTGAAATAAATACTATTATGTGAACCCTGAATTATACGAAAAACACTTTTATCTATTCTGTTTATATTCCAAACATTCGGAATAGAATCGAATCAGATATCATTCACAGAATTCCTACACAATACAGTGCATTTCTTCAATACCCCCTCCCTTTTATTTTTTGAACGGATCAACTCAAAAAATTGAAATTTGGGATAATGAAATTAATGCTTGAATACTTTATATTGAAGTGAAATTGACAGATGAAACTTTCAAAATGGCGACGGGGCGCCATCTGGGAAAAAATTGAATGGAAAGGAGGGTCTTGTGATACATCATTTTGAAGCTCCTGACGAATACTTCACAATCCTAGAATATGAAGTCAATATCTTCACCTACTACAAAATAGCGAAACGTTCAATAATTTCCTGAAAACAAACACATCAATATGGATATTTTAAAAATATTAATTTTTATCTGCCATATGGCAATTCCAACAACCCGATAAGGTTTGTTAAGGTATTTTTTGTTTATAAAAATGACAAAAAATGTCAGTAATGTTGAGTTAGAATATGCTCATTTAGTTTTCGGTTTTACTAGTAGAAAGGTTCCACGTCAACAATCTCTAAAATGGTCAATTATCGTTCATTGGAAGAAGAAATTGAAGCGATTTTTATTTATGATGCGACTCGTAACTTTCACGAGACCAAAAGTATTCTAAGTGAACGTTTTGCAAATCGTCCTATCTCTAGAAAATATTTGAGGTAACTCGTATCGAAATTCACAACCACCGGTAGTGTACATAACAAAAAGCCCCCAGGTCATCCGTCCATTCCGGAAGAACAGTAAGTGCAAATAATTGGTGAGATAATACTAAATCCTGAACAGTCTACTTATTCCGTCGCGAATGTTTGTGAGGTGTTTCTTTCTACTGTGTGGATACTTCTGAAGAGGAATAGGTATCATCCATATAAAATTAAAATGATACACCAATTAACTGAAGATGACCCTGATCGAAGAACAGAATTCTGCAAAATACTGACGGAAACCATTGCAAGGCATCCTACAATATTTGTTTTGGTGGCGAATGGACATTTTTTTTCAACGGTAATGTTCACAGACCAAATTGCCGTTATTGGAGTGACACCAACCCTCACGTTTTCCGGGAAAAACATACCCAATATCCAGAAAAAATGAACGTTTGGGCAAGAATATTGGGAAATTGGGAATATGGGAAACCATATTGTAGGACCTCTATTTATTGATCAAAATTTAACAAGGGAACTGTATTTGAATGTGCTGGAAACTACTGTTGACCCTCTAATCACTGAAATGGTCGAAGCGAATCCTAATGAATTCTATGTGAATATGGTATTCCAACAAAATGGAGTACTACCACATTACTCCAGACAAGTAAGACACTATTTGGATACTACTTTTCCCTGTCGTTGGATTGGCCGTTGAGGTCCTACAGAATGGGGCTATTTGAAGCACAAGGTGTACAAAACCGAACCTGCTTCAATATTGGATACACGGCAGAGAATAATAAATATTTGTAGAGATATTGACGTTACTGTATTCGAAAATGTTCGGCGTGAAATATCGGATAGTCTGTTCATATGTCAAGAAGTTCAAGGCAACCATTTCGAGCATCTTCTGAACTGACCTCAAGCTCATTACCTCATGTTATGTAGTTGAATGGCAATGTATTCAGGCAATTATTTGAAGTTCCGCCATTTTATAGTAGTTGAAGATATTGACATTATATTCTAGGGTTGTGAAGCATTTGTCAGGAGCTTCAAAGAGATGTGTTACAAGACCCCCTTTTTTTCCCAGATGGCGCCCAGTCGCCATCTTGAAAGTTTCATGTGTTAATTTCACTTCAAAATAAAGTATTTATGCATTAATTTAATTATCCCAAATTTCAATTTTTTGAGTTGACCCGTTCAGAATATAAAAGAAGAGGGGACATTAAAGAAAAGCACTGTATATTCAATGAAATGAGTAAAATTTCACTTACATGGAATACTGTCTTCCTCACTGCTAAACATCCGATTTTTTTGCCATTATTCATTTGCCTTATCGGCTCTTCAGTAGCAAACACGGATAAAATTATAAGAAAAAACACTCAATTCGTTCTTAATTACGACTTTTTGCCACGGAATGGGTTAAATCCATCCATGTCATCAATTACAATACGTAAATAACATTCATTCGCAAGTGTCTTACGGCGAAAAATCGAATGTCTAGCAGTGAGGATGACAGTGTTTCATGTAAGTGTTTTTTTCTTCTTTCATTGATTATATTACGTAGGAATCCTCTGAGTGATATCTGATTCGATTCCATTACGAATGTTTGGAATACAAACGGAAAAGAGAAAAGTGGTTTTCGTATTTGGATTTCGATGAAAAGCGAAATGACACGTTGAAAAGTGTTGTTTTCTTGAGGAATCTCTGCACTGCTTTGCGACAATTATCCCCTCGAATTCAAAAGGTTGGTCAAAACTACTTCTTTTTTTTGACATTCCTCAAAGTCATTATCTTCATCGAAAAAGCTCAACAAAATTCTGTCTATCCGCAATTTAGCTGAACCGGGCGCATGAAAAATGCAAAATTCAATTTAGGAAAGGCCTAATAGATACGAAGTGACTAACGAATCCCGAAATGCCTGTCACGCTACCATACTCGGGTGATTGACAGAATGTTGGCCATATATCAGTCCGACCTTTTGATTATCCTCGTTATTACGCCTATACCATTTATCGTGATTGATATTGTATTAATACTTGATATAATTTTCATATAAGCTCATAAAGTCGTGATTACATGATGTTTTAAATACTTTAATTATAAGTTGGTGCGATGGGTTGGTCATGGGAGAAATCATTTTCTGGTAGATATAAAGAGGAAAAGCCGACGAGAGGTCGCTCGTCAATTGCTGTTTGATCCAGTGCCGGATCCAGCAGACACCAAGCTCTGTTCGGGAGAAAAAATTAATTTGCATAATCACCTCTCGTCGTATTAATATACTCACATCAATGATTATTATCTGAATCAACGTTAAATGATTTGATGATAGTGTTGTTCAGCATTAAACAGGTGTTCAGTTGACGCCGTAGTTTTTCTCCAAACAAGATAAAAAAGTTATCAAACTCCACTCACATTATTACTGATTGATTTACTCGTATTATTTAGAATTCCATATCAACGTATTGCCATAGGGATTAGATACCCTGATAGGATTGACCTAGTCCTTCTGTCCTTTTGCCAGTTGAAAAAATCGTGTGTCGTGGTTCACAACGCCAAAATTACATCAGAAACGCTGTCTAATAATCTTTTTTTGAGACAAAATAATTCATCACCTATTGTTTTTCTTTTATTGATTTACGAAAACGTCCGTGATGGCATATGTATATATTTTAAGAATAGCTTACTATTATAGCAGGGGAGCCCACGATGCAAAATTGGGATTTACTCGAGGATCTGACGCAAACTCGCGGCCATTATTATAATGTGCAAAAAAATCGTTATTTTGAAATACTCAAGCGCGTCAGATTGAGATATATATATGGTTCATCTTTAATATTTCGGCTTGCGGAAATCGTCAGATCATATATTTTTCGATATCCTTGAATTATTTTCTTCAAAATGAAAAAAATTTGCTACGCTCGAGAATGTCGGGATGAAGTTTTTTTTTACAACTTTGCTGCCCTCCCCTTTCTTTACGTCACTCTCAAATTGTCAGACTACTGGAATATACACTTTTTAGCATGTAATTAACTCACCCTACCTTGATCTGACGCACTCGAGAATTTCTGATGATCAATTTTTTTTACTAATCTTATCCTTTGTCCTTCACGGGCGGCCTTATATATGGGGCTCATACTTGGTGGAGGTACTTAACCGGTACAAGGTATCCCCCTGTATATTAATCTGCTGCACTTCAGTAAATCCCGAAATCCCCGCTTGGGCTCCCCTATTACTATACTCATTTCAATGTTTATGATAACTATTACACATAATATCTGGAATAATATTTAAATGAATACAATAATAATTCTTATCACATAAATACGTCAGTTATCTTGAACATTTTCTGCACATCTTAATTGTATTGTACTTAAGGAGTTATCGCAAAATCAAAAGTATCGCGCGAGAAAATAAACTCAAATGGCCTGACAAATCGATGGGCCACGGGTGATGGAAAAACGGTTCAGTTGTGTTTTTACGCACCATTTTGAAGGTTGAAGTTACATTTGTGTTTTGAGTTGTCTTAAAGTAGATCGATATTTATCTATTTTGAACTTGAAACATACTTCCGTTGAGCTAATTTAATCAAAGGCCATTAGTATTAGATAGCTGGTATAACCGGCTTCGCACAATTATATGAGATTGTTTGCAAGTCATGTTGATACTATATTTAAAATACAAAAATACAAATCGTGAATTTATGAAACAATAACAACAAAAATTAATTGGCGTTCCGGGGGGACTTCATTGATTCCAGTAGCGCATTTGCTTTTTCAGCTGCAGGAAAACCCGGAAAAACCTGCAGCACCACATCACCTGAAGATCTCAATATGCTAATGTCCTCTTTCTTATAAAACAAATTGTAGGGTGTCTCCAGAGGCTCCAATGAATTCAATACTTCGCCAGTACACTTAGTGACACGACTCTCGTCAAACTTAAAGGCGTAATAATGACCAGATTCAACGCCAGAATCACAGTGAACAATGACTGCATGGAAATTATAACTATTATAGCTGCTAGATTGAAGTGCTCATCTACTTCGAACCTTCGTAACATTTTGGTGCTTTTGTTCGCAGCTTAGTCATATTTGAAGGGCATCAGTGTTATTAATACATTGACTGGTGCCTCAGCTTTACTTGTTTTATCATAACAGTCAGTAAGTTTGCCAATATAGTCGATCATCACCTGTTAAAAGTTCCATTTTCAGATAATTCAACAATAAGCTTTCCACGGACTGGTTATTAGCCATATTAGGAAAAACTAGTTGAAGTTCCAGAAATATACATCCGTTTTTGCTACCTCTTGGACATTTACTACAAAGTAAACAAGTGAGGATTTTTCCAGCAAAAGATTTACAAACACAAAATGAAATAGACTGTACGGAATTATTCAATCCAGAGCGGTCAGGAGTATTGATTCTGCTATTGTTTTGCTCATGAGAGTATTTACCAAGATGTGCAAGTTGGAATAAAATGAGATTGGAATTTCCACTTGAAATACAGTCGCATAGGTTCCTAGGCAGGTAGATATCTCTGTCCTGGGTCTGCGAATTCAAAATGTTTTTCGTTTTGACAACTCAACCTTTTGTTTTATCGAAATCCACACAGTTGTTGTGGTTTTGTTTGTTAGTTGGAAATCCGCCACAATGGGCATTATTCTTCTGATCTTTTCCAGCCGATAGAGTTTTATTCCAAAATACGCAGACCAGGGCCGCAATTGAAATTGTTCATTTCCTTCGAAGAACGAAATAAATGAATTTACAGTCGTGGGGACATTTAATACACATAATAAATGTTCTTTTGCGAAGCTACTAATATGATAGAAAGATCTGGCGCTTTCACCTAGTATTAAACCTAGAGTTTCGAAATTAAATACCTAATAGTGGAAAAATGTTCAATAGTTATTTCTCAACGAATTGCATATTTGAAGTACGTTTACACAACTCATGTTCATTACTTCTTCCTGTTGTTGAATAGTTGATATCTTCATTACAATTCCACTTTCATCACAAGTGGCATAGAAATTCAACCAGACACTTCAAGGAAGATCTCAATGGTCAAATTTTGATAATACGGACCACTACTAACGTTATCAAGTATCCCATACTCCCGTAATGTTTTTCTCTTCTAAAAATAACTGTAGGACATATTTACAATAGTTCTAACACGTTAAATATTAATAAAACGGTTGAAAGCTGTCTAGAAAATGCGTTAAAGTAGCCTCACTTGGGCTTCCATACCATCTTTTTAATTAGATACATTATTCATAATTTTATGGGTACCCACTATCGAAGGTAAAATGGAAATCATTTTTATAATACACGCCGCCTACGTTTGATCAGTGGTGAGGAAACTGAAGTTTGAAAAATGGCGATGAAATGCATTATGATATGTAATGGCCAAGTCAAGAACTATCTTATGACGAACAGATTTTTCTAACGGTTGTTGAAAGTCGATCTTATTGAATAATTGAATATGGCAATCAAAAACGCGCCAAATGCATTGAATTTGGCGCTATGGGAAAAACTTCCAGAGTTGCTGGGAGCGATAACAGTGCCAAAATGATAATGGTCATTCGAATTGAATCATTGCAGATTGCTTCAAATACAGATAAGCAAACATTGTGGTTCTCTAGGGAGATTAGGCAACCAATGTGTAAGAAATGAAGGTGAAAAAAAATCATTATTTCGTTTCATGAAATTTTTTAAACTCTTTGAAATCATGAATGGACTGACTGCCCTGTTACTACGCAAACAATAACGAATGAAAAATACTAGTATTATTGTAAAAAAGCGACGCTTTTTTCATAATAATACTGGTATTTTCAGTTAGTTATTGTTTCAAACTTATTTTTTTTAATCATTTTTAATTTTTAGTTCGATGTTCTTTAAAAGCGTGTTTTTTAGTATTAGTTTCGTACGCTATAATAGCGTGTTTTTTAGTCTTTTCAAACTATATTTATTTTATGCGAACTTTGGGATCAATCAGCCGTATATTGTTTAGAAAAATGACCATTGATATTTCCCGATTCCGTAGAGGGAGCCTGAAAATCAGCTACCAAGACCAAGGAAGGCGAATTATATCGAAGAGGTTACGTACAGCGCCATCTATCCGCAAATAGATCAAGCAATAATGTCAATAATTCTGTCAAATACAGATCCCGAGTTTGAGAGTTACAAACAAATAAACATACATACAAACATACATTATACATACAGGTGAAAGTAGTAAAAGCGTGGAAAAAATATGTAATCCCCCATTTTGTAGCTGCGATCATCTTGAATTTACATCTATTTCAAAGTGTACTACTATTCTAATAGTCAAGCTCTGTCATTTGATACCCATATTGATATAGTTGTGGAAAAATATATTATCCGCCATTTTGAAGCTTCGGACATCTTGAAATGTATTTGATTGTATTGTCATCAACACTAAATGTGGCTACGTAATTTCAGATCAATCTGTCAACAGGAAGGAGGTCAACTTTAGTCACTGAATTTAACCCAAATAAATAAACAAGCAAACTAACAAATAAACACGGCAAGCTGAATAAAACCGTTGGAAAACATGAGGTCGTAGCATGATGCTATGCAGATTGCATGACAAACTAATAAATCTACCACTTCAGAGAGACATTGCAGAATCGTTATTGTTCTTGAGTCTGAAAAAACCGTGGTTGAATCAACCAACCCATTTTTTCAGAAATTTTGAATTGACAGAGAGATATCATAGTGTTTTCGGAATTGTGAAGTAATCCATTGAGAAATAGTGACGGAGAAGAATAATTCTGAGGATATCCCATCTAAGTCTATATAATTGCTCTCGATACGATGAACACTCATAGAAAAATGCTGCCTTTCCATGAATTTGCAAACATAAAGTGTCATATTTGAATATCAAAAGAATTTGGTTGTTTTTTTTTCATACTCAACAAAATATACGAGTTCAAAGAAATCTCAAGTTTCTCTGTTTTCAGAACAAACGTTTTGTCATCTACAGAGTGATTCTCTACAAACGAACGGACGACCAAATACTCAGAGCTGTTCAACACAACCAGCAGCAATAACAAAAACTGATTTCAGGAAACAAAGTTGATGGTCAGAAACATGTTTCAGTCAGTTTATGAGTGACAGGCACTTGTTTATCAAAACCGATATTTCCCGATCATAATTGAAGCAGCTGTCAATAACTCAGTGTATCGAATGGGGCTATCTATAATTCACGTATCACGCAGTCGATTTTGATCGAGTTTGATTCGAACACGAGTGTTGATTGGCGTGAGTGGGTGGTTTATTTTCATTTCATTTTCCGTAATGTCATAAATACACACATCGCAAAATTCTTGGACCCCTTTATGTTTGTCTAAATGAGACAATATTATCATGAGTCAAGTAGTGTATTACAAAGTTCATTTAATTTGGTTATGTAACCAACGCAAATTGGCTGAATTTATTTTTAACTAAACAAGAAGAAAATACAAACGAAAAATAGTGCATGATAAAATTATTACCCAAATCTGAAATGTAGAAGAAAGCCATTTTAGAGCGAAATCAAAAATACATTGATATTCGGCTTGTCCTCCCCTGTTCTATAGTAGGGAGTTAACTCGCCTGTTCATGGAAACAATATAGGCGTTAATGGTATCCATTGGGATGTTGTTCCATTCTTCTTGTGCCGGGAGGGTGCTAGGAGGATTAATTCCGTTTCAGATTGGTCGTTTAACGAAATCCCACATGTGCTCAATGGGATTCATGTCTGGTGAATTTGCTGGCCACGGTAATCTTTGAATGTTCTCAACCTCTAGTGCATTTACTCTTCTCGTGCGATGGGTCCTAGAATTGTCATCCTTGACATTCCTCACCCATTAGCCATGGACCTGGTCTACCCAAATTCAAGATACGATAACGTCCGCTAAGAGACATTATCGTATTTGGGTGAACCCACCAAAATAATATCGCCCGTTTTTTGAAAACAGAATTCGTGAACGTAGCTTATAGAACAAATAATAACTTAAGCAAATTCATCTTAAACAATTAAGAAAAAACTTCAGTGTCGGGTAGATCAGGAGTATATAAATTGACTTGTGGCTCTTGCACAAATCTGTATATTGGTTAAACGGGGAGAACTGTTTCAAAAAGAATCAAAGAGCATAGAAGTAGTTTCCTTAATAGAAAGACCAATTGCACATTGGCAAACCACCTTCTAACAGAAGGACATAAGTTCTATCTTAAATACGACATGTTACATTTGGAAGAGAAAAGTTTGAAACTCAACCTTCTAGAATGTCTAGAAATGAATAGAATTAGGAAT
Source organism: Leptinotarsa decemlineata (assembly GCF_000500325.1). NCBI lineage: Eukaryota > Metazoa > Arthropoda > Insecta > Coleoptera > Chrysomelidae > Leptinotarsa > Leptinotarsa decemlineata. The sequence goes on from NW_019296055.1 coordinate 12,814, forward strand.
TCGAGTAATTTACCGAATAACCAAATAGACTTGAATCACTCCCCGTTACTAAATATTTTTTTGAATGTGGAAACTGGTACGTGAACTCAGTCCATTCAATTCATTACAACCTCAGGTGAAACAGAGGTACTTGAAATTTAGGTACTTCAAATTTTCAAAGTGATCCGTTGTCTGGTTCACCAGAAACGTCTAATGTGCCATCCACCGTGAATCAGCCTGTATAAAGCAATAGGTGCATGTGATACGAACAGACACTGGAACATCTAGGAATACTGTTAAAAAAGCTCGCCTTTCAGTGTGTGAGTACAAGAATATTTTATTTCGATGAGTTGTTTTGAGGGCAAGGCTCCGTTTATTCACAATGCAGAAGAGGTTGTCATTAGTGATGTTTTTTTTTGGAATTCAACCGGCAAAAGAATTACTGATATCAAAGAATCGCCATAATGTAGAATGTTCATACAAATCAGAATATCAATACAATCTACGTGATTATATTTAGATAGATAGATAGATATTCAATTCACGAAAGGTATAAAATACAAAATGTACAAATCGTATACAGTGTGACACTTAACATGAAGACACCCCTGTATTTTAATAATTTTTGAAAGCAGTTATTTGATTTTTGGTACAGGCGTAGACCTTCATGTGCTCCGTTTCGCAATACTTAGCTCGAGAACAGCCTCAAACCCGCGAAAAGGTCAAATTTTCGATATTTTGCTTCGCGTTAGGGATACTGAAATGAGTTATTTGAAAAAGTATCTTAGAGATTGATTTCGACCCTACAAATCGAATTTCAACCCAAAATTCGAAATTTTATTTGTTTTGGAAAAGGAAGTTTTTGGCCTTATACTTCTTTTGGCCTTATACTTCTTTCTCTATCTTTATACAAAAAATGTGGGAATATTCCGAAGACAGAAAGGAAGCATGCAAAGAAGTAACTTTCAGACATAATTTGAAAGAAAAAGCCCTTTCGAGATAGCAATTTTACATAAACATTGAATTACACGAAAGAATAATATTTTCGAAATAAATACTATTATGTGAACGCTGAATTATACGAAAAACACTTTTATCTATTCCGTTTGTATTCCAAACATTCGGAATAAAATCGAATCAG
>NW_019296056.1:0-11876 GCF_000500325.1 Leptinotarsa decemlineata
CAATAGAGGAGTACCTCACTGTTTGATGCACTATCTGTGAGTTTTTCATATTTTCTTGTGAGCTCCATAATGTTTTTATAAGTTGTAATACTATAATATGTTTTGACTAGTCTGATAAGTTTTGTGCCATTGTGTAAAAAACTTCAATGATGAATAAATTATCTGTATCTGTATGAAATCACAATAAGCTTCTGTCTCATTAGGAGTTCCAGAAGGCTCAACATTGGCTCCGCTTCTCTTTATAATATTTATGACTGTTTTCGAAAATTCATGTGTATCTCCACAAAAAACAATAATATATGCTGATGATACCTATAAATCATGCAAGACATTTTTTAAAGATCTAGCTATTTTAACACTACCGTCTTTATATATTTTGCTCATAACTATGAATATCAAAAGAAATGAATCACACCATACAAAAAACAGTATGATACATGATCACAATACCCGCAGAGTAAATGAACTGAGACTACCTTACTCACGATTAGCCCTTGGGCAATACAATACATCTTCTCCTAGAAAATGCCTTTACAATGTCGAAGAATTTTTAGATTTGAATGTATAAGCTACTATTTCTTCAGTTATTTATAATACGAATCATCCACACCACAACGTGAGCCATCAATACATTAAACAGTTAATGGATAAGTTTCAAACTTCAGGTTCTGTCCACAACAGAAAACATGAAGTACCCCGTCCTGTCAAAAATGACGGAGTTGAAGTTGCAGTTTAAGGACATGTACAAATGGATAATCGACAATACATCAGACAAGTAGCTAGAGCATCTATTGTATCAGCTACTAGTGTTTTTCGGATTTTGAAAGCCTACAAATTCCATCCTTTCAAAATAAGGCTAGTTCAGGAATTAAACAAAGATGATCCTGTCGTCGACTTCAGTTTTGTGAGGTGTTCAGTGAGAAATTGACCAATAACCCAAACCTATTATTATACATGTTTTTCATGGATGGAAACACATTCACATTCATGGTGATGGAAACACATTCACAAACTCCACAAAAATTGAATGTGGGCCGGTATTCTTGGTAATCATTTTGTTGGACCATTATTCATTGAAGGTAATCTCAATAGAGACACATACTTAAATCTATTACAAGACTGTGTAGGAAGATCAAACAGTTTGATCTTCATCTTGAATATGATCACTTGGTGATTAAAACACGTGTTGAGATGTTGAAATAACGGTTTGGTCTTGGAAAAAAATCCAGTAATATTCGAGATATCAATAGTTAGTGATGGAAAGCTATTTTTTGTCAATGAGACACCCTGTATATGCCTGCATATTTCAATAGAGCGTAAAATTAGCTTTCCAGAAATGTAGCACACTTGATGTTTTGGAAGATTTGAAGAGAAGAATATTAGCTGCGTATAAAGAGCTCAAGGCAGAAGTTTTTCGGAATGTTAGAGTGGACTTTGAGAGCAAGACTAATAATAATATATAGTGGCAGTGTTTGTAGACTTAAGAAGGGCATTTGAGACAATTGATGTTACTATACTACAAAAAAAACTCAAATATTATGGAATTTCTTGGTCAGTACTTGAATGGTTTGAAAGCTACCTATCTGGTCGAACTCAACAGACTAAAATTAACGGGACATATTCAAACCAAAAAGGTGTCAATAATTGTGTACCTCAAAGTAGTGCCTTGGGCCCGATTCTATTTATTCTTTACATTAATGACATCAACTTCATTGATGGATGTGAGTTCATCAACCCTTTAGATGATACCTTGATTGTAGTGAGTGAACCTGAATTGCAAACAGCTATCAATAAAATTAATTATAGTTCGATTAGAATACCTGAATTCTTCAACATTAATAAGCTCAAGCTCAATGTCAATAAAACGAAAGCAATGATAATTACAAAAAAACAAACTAAAATGATGACAGGCTTCAATTGAAATGGTAATGATACTGTGATCAGTAATTTTAGGGGTATCATGAACTATAGATGAAGCATAAGCTGAATTACTTAGTATATAGTCGATTTAAAGTGCTACTGTTATTTATAACTCTGGTAGAATCTTTGACCGTATCTTACCTTCCAACGAAGTAATGTAGTTTTTAAATTGACTAACATATCTTTCATTATCATCTAGAAAATTGAGATTGAAATCTCCTACTAATATAGTCGAAGTAACCTTTATTGTGAATACTTAAAGCTATCGGCATCTCAAAGGCCAAAAAACCAATACAGAGAAATAATGCCGCTACAAATTAGTCCACGTGGACTGAACAATTGGCGATTCGTATGGAATAATTTTTACTAACCGAATTTCATGATTGGCTGAAGAGTCATAAAATCAAATTTGAAGTTATGTCACAGTGACGAATAGAATGTGGGGATGAGTATCGCCGTTGTGTCGTCAATGTTCAGTTCAGTAACTGATCGCTATTTGAGTGTTAAATTCGATATTGGTGCAGTTATAATTATTTAAACTTTTTGTTATCTGTTTAAAATGTGGCGTCCTTGGACAAGTACTAATAGTAATAACGAGTGTGATAACAACGTAGACTTTTTCCTGTGTAGTGATGGTGAATAATGCGAAAAAGAGATACCAGTAAATAAGATTCGGGTGCATTTGAATATTGAAACACAGAGAGTATGTTTCAATGTATATAAGAATCTACATCTCAAGTTTGGTTTCGAGGGAAACAAACTATTACAAGCAACATCAGAATAGTCAAAAACAAACCTTATGGAACGCAAGACGCGATGTGATAAGGTCGGTCGGTCGCTAGCCAGACGGTTCGACGTGGGTGCTTTGTTAACTCACTCGAATTGACTGTCGTGTTGGGCGGTGGTTCAAGCCCTAGTCTTGCTATCGTCCAACAAGAAGAATAGTGGAATTGCGTAACAAATACTTAGAACAAATAACTAAATATAGAACAAGAACAACGGCAAATTTTCTATTTGGACGAAACTTGGTATGACACTCATGACACAGTTACGAAAGGGTGGACTGATGTCCATAGGTTTTTCATAGACTCCTGCGCTTCAAGTGAAATAATATATCTATTGGAGATGAAACTGCTTTCTGAAATATAATCAGTTGACAGGTCTACAATATGAACAAAAACAAGAGTTATTATTGAATTTGAAGGAATGATCATTTGAAAAGATTCCAAATAACTTGTGTGATCGAATAAAATTTTCTGATGGGACATAATTCACATCCTTTCATTCGTTTTGATTTTTTATTTGGTAAGTTTGTTCCAAAGAGATGCAGCTATTTATATGCAACTACTGGTTTGAAAGCAAATACATAAGCAAATACAGTTTTTAAACACCTGTAATCAAAAAAGAATATAGGGGTGGTGAAAGTTGAAATGATACATTCTACATATTAGTTCTGATTTGGATAATATTCGAGATAAACCTGTTTGTTATCAAATTAATTTTTTTAATAATGCAATTTCTGTTTTTTCGAAAACTATTTTTGATTCTACTGAGCTATGATTCAATCATGAATGTGGAATGTGTTTTTAAAATTCACGTCTTCGGCAACTATACATAATGGCGATGAAACTATTGGGATCAGGCTTCTAACAAAAAATACCGGGGGTCGGAATTTAAGTGAGACACATGTATTTGGATAGTACTAGAGATGTGAGTTATCTGACAATTCCAAACAACTTTTCCAAATAATTTTGTTCAATAAAGAATGTCTAATATGTGTTTCTAGAAAACTATAATAATTTGTTATTCTAGTAAGCAATCATTTGCAACCATACGTCTTAGAAAACTATACACAATGAAAGAAATGGAATGGGACTTCAAACAAATAAGATACAGGAGGATTGGAATTGAAGTGAAAGTTGTGTTCATTTTTCATTCCATAAATATGATTTGCAACACAAAAATGAATTTGTTCAAATGATAAATATTCATGAGTTTTTGAAGTTCAAGTGAGACATAGTGTAAAAAAATCATCAAAGTCAAATCGTCCCTCAATAATAATTATCTTGTACATACGGTCAAAATACTACTGGGAAGTCATTTCAACATATTTCAAATGTACATTTTGATATCCACAGAAAGCATTACCATGAGAATTCCGAAACTGATAAAAGTACTGAATTATGGGATTTCATTTGGTAAAGGTTTCTTCATATCAAAATTTTGAATAATGAGGTGCTAAAATCCCTTACATTTTTATCAACCTTCCCTGGTTGAACAGAAGTGATAATGTCTCAAAGAGAACTATTCCATTAATTTTTCAGTCACGAAATATGAGCAAGAAGAAATTTCCAAAAATAATTCAAACAGGTGTAGTATTTGTCAAGTTTCACATCACACTGAACTTCATCAAATTATTCAAAAATTTATTGTAGTCATTTGAAGTAGGTGTTCACTTAATGACAGTTTGATTTCCTTTCAATTTTTGAACTGGAAAAGATTTCAATGTCGAAGGTAACATGAAATAACATCATTTTCAGGACATTTCAATAAGAAAAACAACAGTATACATATTTTAATGGAAATGAGGACTTTGAACATGTCTTTCAATTCTCTATCCAATATTGGGTTAGTTATGAAAATCGGATCAGTCATTCGTAAGTATTACCATATTTTCTTTGAGAATCTGCAAACGAACGATATATATTAACAATCATTTAAAATTCACCTTAGTTTATCCCAATAAATATTCCATTATTTACTTCTCGATAAATATGACAATATGGAATGTTTCTGGGGTAATTTGGTTACAAGCACCTCACATGAGAAATGGATTACAACTGTGTGATATATATTTCATTTATGCGAATATCCACAAAAAATCTGAGGGAATCATATCTAGCGGGCGTTTCTGAGGGAGTATGTCTGCCTATCCTTGGATAATTGTCATCTATTCTCTTTTGAAATAGCCTGTCATAGTGAAGAGGTGCCTCATCTTGCTGGATCCGATAGATAAACTGACATTGTCTGTTCAAAGGGATCGCTACATCACCTGATTTGACGCCCTTAGTTTTTTCAGGAGATACAAGTAGGAGATACAAATGCAGCCCATTCCAGAATTCAAGTTCAGAATAAGAGGTGCTTGCAACAAAATACCTCACAAACATTTCACAATACAAAATGATTTTGGAAAAACAGTTTTCAAAATTGTTGTTATTGCTTACTTTACTTAAGGACAAAAATTTGAACGAAATTTATGTAGATGAAGAGGTAATAGATTCTGATGAAGAAGATAGGAAACATGTACCCAAAAAATGAAGAGTTGAATATGATCAGCCACCTGATTATGAAGATACTCATCAATCAAATCAAATTTCAGAAGAAAATTCAGCAAAAATAAAATTTTCTTCTGTGGAACACTCTAGCAGAGGTCGTTTGGGAAAGTAATGAAAAAAAAATTGTACTTCAACTTTTTAAAACTCATATCGATAATAANATCACCAAAGCAGAAATAATAAAAAAAAAACTATTTTGAAACTGTTTATAGTGACAGTATTCAACAAGTGTTTTCAAAGTGCTTATGGGAAAAAATGATAAAGGAAAATACGTAATTGGAATAATTGCAGTTGTTTTGCCAATGGGTGTATTATTCAAAGAAATTTTATGTGCCATTGTAATTTCATGACAGAATTTGATTTCAGGAGATACATTTCGTTTGTCAACCTCAACTTCATATTACAACAGAAAAATGTTTTTTGCATTCAACTACATCCTGTGCCTAACCTCAAATAAGTACTTATGACAAAACATTTTGAAGAAAATACCTAAAATACCTACTGGAGCTCCTGAAAACCCAAACAGTGGTACTTTTCCTTCAAGTTTGTGTCTTGTTAAAGTGATGGCCTCTCCCACATAATTGAGTCTCGATACAGCACCAACTTTTTGGAGGTTCATGAAAGTTTCACGTGTCAGAGACTAATGAACAGCAGGAAGAAAGGTACATTTTTGAAGAAACATATTTTAGAATTATTTCTCAAGCGAAAAACATTAATTCAAATTCGGTACGAGATAACAACAATACAGGGGGTTTTCAAAACATTGTACAGGGAGGTCAACCGGTAGACAAAAATGTAAAATTACCAATGATGGAAATTCCTTCATTTCACGGTTCGTATAAGGAATGGATGGAATTTCACGACACATTCAATGTCTTAATTCACACTAACACAGGGCTAACTGGCATACGAAAATTTTATTATTTAAAAAATGCTTTAAAGGGTGAGGCAGCAGACGTGGTTCGGGCTCTAGAAGTTTCGGAACAAAATTATTCATAAGCATGTTGAAAGGTCGTTTCGAGAATAAAAAACTTATTGCTTTAAGTCATATAGACTCCATGTACAATTTTCCGCAAATAAACAAAGAATTTTTTTCACAATTAAAAAAACTATTAGATGTAACAAACAAAGATATCAGATCTTTGAAATCGTTAGGTCAGCCAATTGATACATGGGACACACTCTTGATTTACATATAAGAAAACAAACTAGATCCAATTACAAAAAGGGAATGGCCAAAAAGTGGTTCGATTAACAAATTTTCCACAATGGCAGAGTTTCAAGAGTTTTTACAAAGGAAATGTCAACTCTTAGAGTCTATTGATTCTGGGAAATCCATAAATAAGTCGGGCAACTGGAAGGAGAAACTAGATCAGCAAAATGCATCTAGGTCCTTTGTCACGGTAGCCAAGCCATGTTCGGTTTGCAATGATAACCATTTTTTATTGTCAACAGCACTGGTACATATTGTTGACAATTCAGGCAATTTTCAGGAGTGCAGAACTCTCCTGGATTCGGGATCTCAATCCAACTTTATGTCACTAGATCTCCGGAAAGGTTGCGGCTCCCAACACAAAAAATTAATGTTCCAGTAGTAGGCATCGGTCAGGGAATAACAAATATCACACGTTCAGTAAACGCGGTTATTCATTCCAAATCAAACAACTTCAAGTTCAGTTCTAGCTGTCTTATTGTTGATAAAATTTCGTAGAATTTGCCTTCCATAAATATCGAGCCTAGTTTTAACATTCCAGAAAACATCACTTTGGCAGACTTGACATTTGATAAAAGCAATAAGGTTGATCTTTTGTTAGGAGCAGCTATTTTTGGGATTTATAATGTGTAGGGCAGGTTAAATTAGGAAGGAATCAACCTGTAATCCAGAAAACCAAATTGGGTTGGGTCATAGCCGGTCCCGTTATGGGTTCACCAGAAATGAAAAACGGCACCGTGGTATGCAATCTTTCGTCAAACATGCATATACAGGAACAGCTTGAAAAATTCTGGGAGGTGGAAAAATGTCCACGGATCAAACATTTTTCAAAGAAAGAGATAGAGTGTGAAATAATATTTCACGAAACAACAACACGGGATGAAAATGGAAGGTTTACGGTCGCTTTACCGTTAAAGGACAATATTTCCGATTTAGGCGACTTGTTAGTCATTGCGGTAAAAAGGTTTCAACAGCTTGAAAGAAGGTTAGACAAGGACATACGAATGAAGGAGAAGTATCATGGATTTCTCAAGGAGTACAGTGATCTAGGGCACATGACTAAAATTGGAATTTTGGAGGAGACAAGCAATACTGATAGTTCGGATTATCCAATCTTTTATCTTTCCCCATCACGCAGTGTTTAAGGAAAATTCTTCAACAAGTGTAGGGTGGTATTTGATGGATCCGCAGCTACAGACACTGGGTTGTCATTGAATGATGTTTTGATGGTCGGACCCAAATTGCAAGACACTCTCTTCAATATATTACTCCGTTTCCGTAGGTATGAAGTAGTCCTAGGAGAGAATGTGGAAAAATGTATCGCCAAGTGAATATAAAACCCGAACATGAGATTTACAAAGGATTCTGTGGAGGTATTCTTCTGATCAGCCAATAGAAATTTATCGACTCAACACCATAACATATGGGGCTGCACCAGCATCATTTTTGGCAGTAAAATGTTTGCAGCAACTAGGATCGGACAACAAAGAACATTTTCCTATGGCCAGCCAGTCAAGCCATAATTAATGATTTCTATGTGGACGATTTATTGGTTAGTACAGGTACCGTTCAGGAAGCAAAAATTCTTAAAGAGCAAATAAGTCAAATCCTCAAGGCAGCTGGATTCACTATTGCGAATCGCAAGGAGACTCTTGAAAGAAGAGTTGATAATGATTCCAATATTGAACATTATTTGTCAGATGACAAAACAACGAAGGCATTGGGTTTATTATGGAATTCTGAGCAAGATATTCTAAGGTACAAAATACAAATTGACCAAAGTCAAACAAGAGTAACAAAACGAACTAAATTGTCAGTTACGGCTCAAATATTTGATCCATTGGGTCTCGTAGGTCCGGCAATCCTAAGAACAAAACTTCTTATGCAGGAATTGTGGAAATTGAAGATAGACTGGGATGAATCTCTCCCTCTCAATATTCATACGTCTTGGCTTCGATTCAAGCAATAAATCCAACACTTGGAAGAATTAAAAATACGAAGACAAGCTATTTGCTTGAACCCACAGGAAATTCAATTGCATTGTTTCGCAGACGCCTCGGAAGCTGTGTACGGAGCAGCGATCTATATTCGGACTACCGAGCAGAATAATATCCATCATGTAAGTTTAATTTGCGCAAAATCAAGGGTAGCTCCAGTAAAAACCATCAATCTTCCAAGGCTTGAGTTATGTGCGGCCTTATTAACGTCCAAGCTTGCAAGTGAAGTATTAGATGCTTTACACATTACTTTTGATAAAGTTTATTTTTGGAGTGATTCAAGCGTTTAGCATGGTTAAGGGATGAGCCATGCCGGTGGAAAACCTGTGTCGCAAATGGGATTGCTGAAATACAACATTTAACAAAGGGTCATCAGTGGCATCACATAGTATCCCAGGACAATCCTGCGGATATAATATCAAGAGGCTTAGATCCTTACTCCTTGAAGTCTTGTGAGTTATGGTGGAATGGTCCCAAATGGCTTGTCAAGGATGACAAATCATGGCCAAAATCTAAGTTTATAGTGCCAGAACATATTCCAGAAGTTAGGATCCCTCGGCAAACTTTTAGTGTCTATAAATCAGAAACAGATGTATTCCAAAGATTTTCAAGTCCAATTAGACTTCAAAAGGTGGTAGCATACTGTTTGAGGTTTATACACAATTGTAAATCCGTTGCACATACAAGAGCTTCAGGAAATTTAACAGTTGAGGAAATGCTAAAAACATTAATGAGATTAGCTCAAAATCAACATTTCACTAGTGAAATTCATGCTTTGTGTAAGTCTAAAGCAATTTCTAATTCCAGTAAAAGTATAGGCTTGAATCCATTTTTAGATGATAAGGGACTTATTAGGGTAGGTGGTAGGTTAAGAAAGGCAAGCATTCCCTTTGACCAAAAACATCCTATTTTATTGCCTCGCAATCATATTTTAACTAAGCTTCTCGTCTTGCACGAGCATTATAAAAATCTGCATGCAGGACCACAGGCCCTGTTAGCTATAATCAGGTTGAATTATTGGCCAGTATCAGGGCGTAGTACTATTAGAAATATTTTGCATGGGTGTGTTACTTGTTTCAAGGTTAGACCTTTTGGTTTCAAACACATTATGGGAGATTTACCTAAGGAGCGTATAAATCCGAGTCGACTTTCACCAATTGCGGAGTTGATTATGCGGGTCCTTTCTGCATGAAAGTCAGAAGGTTAAGGAAACAAAGGGTTTCAAAGGGTTACTTATGCGTGTTCGTGTGCTTTGCCACGAAGGCAGTGCATTTAGAACTGGTAAGTAATTTAACCACCGAAGCTTTTATGAATTGTTTTAAAAGATTTGCCGCTCGTCGCGGAGTGTGTAAAAACATTTTCTCAGATAATGGTACAAACTTCACCAGTGCTAGTATTGAATTGAAGGGACTGTACACCTTTCTTTAAAACCCTTCAAATCAGTCTAAATTTCCAGATCATTTCTTACAAACGGCTATAAAGTGGCATTTTATACCTGCTCACTCTCCTCAATTTGGAGGTTTATGGGAGTCAGCAGTTAAGTCTGCCAAATATCATCTTAAAAGGGTAATAGGAAACAACACTTTAACTTATGATGAATTGAATACAGTCATAACACAGGTAGAATCATGTTTAAATTCCCGACCCCTCATTCCTCTCTCAGAAGAGTCCGATAATTTTGATGTACTCACACCGGATCACTTTCTGATTGGTTCGTCAATGATCTCCTTACCTCAAGAAGATTTGTGTCAGCACAAGACCAGCAAACTCAAAATTTATCATCAGTTAACGCAAATGGTACAGCACTTCTGGGCTAAGTGGTCCAAAGAATACTTGTCTCAGCTCCAACAGAGAGGAAAACGACGTTCTTCTTCCGCAAGCAAGTTACTGCAGCCAGGGACAATGGTGCTCGCCAAGGAAGGCAACCTAACCCCCCTCAAATGGTCATTGGGCCGAATTATTGAAGTTCATCTCGGTAAAGACAGTGTGGTGCGCGTAGTGTCTGTTCGAACGCCCAAGGGCGTGTTTAGAAGAGCTTCTTCTAAAATATGTATTTTGCCAATAGAAACTGTTTCTACTGACTGACAATTTTTTGAAATTATCCATTTTTACTATATGTAACTAATGTTAGTTTAATTGTTTTTATTATGCATTCCAGTTGGAAGTAGGTTCTTTTAAAGGGGGCGGTATGTACGGTGAGAGTTCATTTAATTCATATTTTCTTCACTCTTTTCTTTTCTTATGCCTCGTACCACCCTGTACAGGCAAGTGGTTGCATTCCAGAACACTTGAACCTCTCACGGTTCATCCCTCTCGAGAGAGCGTTGATCGGTTCAATGTATATCAGTAAGTTTTAGTTCTGTCATAAACGGCAATAGTTAAATATCTGTTTGTTCTCTTTCATATTCACGCACTGTAAAAATATTCCAATACCTGCTATTGAAGTAAATAGTTAATTGTTTTCCCAATTTAATTATTAATATATTGAAAATGTTTTCTGAAATTGAATGTGTTGTCAATCATAAATTATAATTATTTAAAATAGTCAACAACCTCAATGAACTGATCATGAAACTTGATGTGTTCAGTGAATAATATCTAATGAATTCTATTTGTATCGTGTTGTAAAAGTCATTTATACAATTTGTTTGGTTTTCACTATAAAGGGCTATTGTATAGCGAAACATGTGTCGTGGTTTTTGTAAAACTCTTTATAGTGAAAATCATACAATAAACTGTATTAATGAGTTTTAATACGGATTTTCATCAAGTATCGTCTAGTTCTATTCAATTATTGTTGTTGAAGTCATTGCTACCTTGATTTTCAATTTATACTATGAAAATTACAAATACTTCTCAGGATACTCTTAATTTCAGTGGTAGGTGTTGACAGGTTGATATCGTTGATAGCTGATGAATTCACAGTATTTCATGTCATTCAAATGAAGAATAAAGAGTAGATGTCCGAGCATACTTCTTTGGGGAACTTCTACACTATTTGATTACTTGATTTATTAATATTATCTTTAGTGCATAACGGATATATAAATTCTAGCCGATATCAATACCCCTAATTCCGATTTATAGATATATTTGGTATTCGCTTTGCTCTGTGGATGCACCATAATAAAATATCAGAAAGGTTTTATTCACACTTTACAGTCAACAATAAACACTTCTATTGGCGGTCGGTAGCCAAGCGGTTCGGCGTGGGTGCTTTGTTCACTCACTCGAATTGACTACCATGTTGGTCGGTGGTTCAAGCCCTAGTCTGAACGATCGATCTTCACTTGCTACCGTCCAACCCGTATTAGGAATCACACGTTAAAAGGTAAGACCTCGTTAATCCTTAGCTCGCACAAGTTTCGACTTCTGAGGGTTGTCGTTCGTAGGGGTGCGACAGCTGGTTAA